>JBBPBX010028234.1:0-36715 GCA_038048925.1 Garcialebias charrua
ATGTCTGCTCATGTGTGATGTCACACAGGTGGTTCAAGCAGAGCCAATCCCCTGCAGAGATGAGAAGTGCATACCTTATATGGAAGTGCTGCATTTCACTCCTGACAAGCGGTTTTATTTTTATTTTCATTTTTTTAGGCCTTTGGTTTTGGATGGAATGGGTGGAATAGATAAATACATCTACATGTTTATTCTTTGTTGTTGCTTGGTGTATGTTGTTGGCTAGAGGTTTAATTTGTTTTAGGTTGTTGCAGGTGGAGGCGTGAACAAAAGCACAACTCTACCTCCACCCTTCCTTGTCTCTCGACACGCCCATTTTCAGGGAGATTTTGGAAGGAGGAGTTATTGTCTCAACCTGGGTTTAGTCTCACTTTAACATCTCACTGAGCCAGGCCATCGTCCCCACCTGTTTCAAAGCCACCACCATCATCCCTGTCCCAAAGAAGGCAACGCCCGCATGCCTCAATGACTATCGCCCAGTAGCACTCACCCCCATCCTGATGAAGTGCTTTGAACGGCTAGTCATGAAAAGCATCACATCTGTCCTCCCTGCCTCCCTGGATCCCTTCCAATTTGCATACCGACCTAATCGCTCAACCGACGATGCCATCTCCTCTGCCCTCCACACAGCTCTCACACATCTGGACACGAAGGACTCTTATGTTAGAATGCTGTTCATCGACTTCAGCTCGGCATTCAACACCATCATCCCCCAACAGCTCATCCTTAAACTGGACAGTCTGGGGCTGAACACCTCAATGTGTAACTGGCTGCTAGACTTCCTGACCGGGAGACCACAGACAGTACGGGTCGGGAGTAACACATCTAGCACCATCACATTGAACACAGGGGCCCCACAAGGATGTGTGCTGAGCCCCCTTCTATTCACCCTGCTAACACACGACTGCACACCATCATACAGCTCCAACCACTTCATCAAGTTTGCGGACGACACAACAGTGGTGGGTCTCATCAGCAACAACGATGAGACGGACTACAGGAACGAGGTGAGCCGCCTGGCCTTGTGGTGCGGACACAACAATCTCACTCTCAACGTGGAGAAGACAAAGGAGATTGTTGTGGACTTCAGGAAGAGGGATGCCCAACATGCCCCTCTGACCATCAACAGCACCGCAGTGGAGAGAGTAGACAGCACCAAGTTCCTGGGAGTGCACGTCTCAGAGGACCTGTCCTGGAGCAGGAACACTGCATCACTGGCCAAGAAGGCTCACCAGCGTCTCTACTTTCTCCGCAAGCTGAAAAGGGCTGGAGCTTCAACCCCCATCATGTGCACCTTCTACAGGGGTGCCATAGAAAGTGTACTGACTAGCTACATCACGGTGTGGTTTGGTGCATGTACTGCATCCTGACGCAACAGCCTCCAGCGCATAGTGAGAGCAGCTGAGAAGATTGTCAGCACCTCCTTCCCCTCACTGCAGGACTTACACAGCAACCGCCTCACTCGGAAAGCCTCTGCATGGCAGGTGATCCCACACACCCACTACACAGCTGCTTCAGACTGCTGCCATCAGGGAGGAGACTGAGAAGTCTCCAGGCTCGAACCAGCAGACTGAGAGACAGCTCTGTTCATCAGGCAGTCAGGATGCTAAACACTCTGCCTGCTCTGCCTCCCCTCCCATTTGAACTGCCTTAACACAAAAAACTTTCTCACACATTACCACACAACACAAAGATTTTAACACTGGACTCTGTGTCATCAAACGGGTTATTCACTAAACTCTCGGTCATGTGCTCATTCAGTTTGCACTACTTCTCATATTTGCACTAATGTTTGTATTACATTACTGCCTATAGTCATACTACTGTTTACATTCACTGTTTACATTTATTATACTGTTTACATTTATTACTACTGTTTAAATTTATTACTACTGTTTACATTTACACTACTTTTATATATTTATGTTTATGTTTATTAAATTTGTTCATTTTTTTACAAAAGAAACAATACAAGGCAATCTCATAATGATAGTGTACAAAATGTAAAAAAATGAAAGGTGGCAGAAAGAAGAATAAATCTTATTATATCTGCCCCTTATCTCCAACAATCAGATTAAACAACAGTAGTCAAACCATGTAAACAATAATAATCTTCAACCAACTTTTTCCAACAATCAGGTTAAACAATAATATTCTTCAACCAACAGTACAAAATGACTAACTCTTTCTAGTTTTCTAACTAATACTAATACAGTACAAAATGACTAACACTTTCTAATTTTCTAACTAATACAATACACATTACGTTATTTCACATATATTTTTTTAACATATTTGTTTTGATCATTTTTTTAAATGTAAACATTGACTTGGCATTTTTAACTACATTCTCCAAGCCATTCCATAATCTAATTCCCTGAATTGAGGTAGAACGTCCCTTCAAACTGGTTCTGAATTGTGGTTTTACAAACAACTCTGTTCCCTTAAGATTATAACAACTTTGTCTTTTAACAAAGTGCATTTGGATATTTAAAGGTAATGCATTATTTTGAGCTCTATACATAACTGATAAAATATTATAGTCTACCAAATCATGGAACTTCAGTAATTTTAGTTGATAAAATAATGTACTTGATGGATGACGGTAATGCTTTCTAGTGATAATTCTTACAGCTCTTTTCTGTAATACAAAAATAGGCTTTGTGATTGTTTTACACGCATTCCCCCAAACATCAATACAATAGATTAAGTGTGGAACAATGATTGTGTTATACAACAAATACAGAGCTTTATCATTCAATAGGTCTCTGACTTTGTACAGTACTGCTATCGATTTAGCTATTTTTATTCTTACAGAATTTATGTGTTGTTTCCATGTCAGTTTGTCATCAATGATAACACCCAAAAACTTCACCTCATTCACTCTACAAATCTCAACATCCTCAATTTTGAGTGGAACATCAACAGTTTTCTTTCTATTACCGAATATCATGTAATTAGTTTTCTCTAGATTTAATGATAATTTATTTATTTTAAACCAAGTTTGTATCTTGACAAATTCTGTCTTTATCAATTCTAACATTTGTTCTATATCTTCACCTGAACAGAAAAAAGTGGTATCATCTGCGAAAAGTACACATTTAAGGAGTCCTGACACATTTACCAAGTCATTCACATATAAAATAAAAAGCTTTGGTCCAAGTACAGAGCCTTGGGGAACTCCACATGTGATATTACAGAGGTCAGATCTTACATCATTTATTTGTACAAATTGTTTCCTATTTTTTAAGTAGCTAGATACCCACTGTAATGCTGGTCCTCTAATACCATATTTGTTCAGTTTTTCAAGGAGAATGGTGTGATCAATAGTATCGAATGCTTTTTTTAAATCAACAAAGATACTGATACAGTGTTGTTTTTGATCGACAGCAGTAGTTATTTGTTCCATTAATTCCATGAGAGCCATTGATGTAGAGTTTTTTGATCTAAACCCATACTGACTGTTGCTTAGAATATTTTGTTTATCTATAAATTGGTCTAGTCTGTTTACAAATAGTTTTTCAAGAATTTTTGAAAACTGTGGTAACAAGGATATAGGTCTATAATTGTTGAATACACATTTATCACCATTTTTAAAAAGAGGAACGACCTTAGCTACTTTCATATTATCTGGAAAAATTCCTGTTGAAAATGATAAGTTACATATGTATGTGAACGGCTCAATAACATGGCTCATTATGTCCTTTACAAACATCATATCCATGTCCACCCAGTCTTTCGATCTCTTGTCTGTAAGATGTTTTACTACATTCATTATTTCCTCTTTGTTAGTTCCATTTAGGAAAATACTATTTGCACAACCTGTAATTGAGTGGATCATATTTTTATCTACTTTTGGTATCTTAGCTGCAAGGCTTGATCCAACATTCACGAAATATTGATTAAATCCATTTACAATTTCATTTTCATCATGAACTTCATCGTTGTCTTTTACAAAATATTTTGAAATACCAGTTTTTGCTTTATGATTCTTCAGTACACCATTCATTACTCGCCATGTTGCTTTCATATCACCATTAGTTTTATCTAATAATTTACTATAATATTCTTTCTTATGTTTCCTTATAATCCCTACTAATTTATTTTTATACTTTTTATATTTTTCTTCTGCGCTCTGACTTCGCAATTTCAAGAAACATGAATACAAATAATTCTTTTTTTTACATGCATTTCTTAACCCTTTTGTCATCCATGGTTGATCATTCGTATTTCTCTTTGTGTAATTTTTTTGCACACAATTCTTTTCATACAGGGTTTCCAAGATATTCATAAACTCATCATATGCCCTGTTCGCATCATCAACATACACATCATTCCAGTCTTGTTTATCCAGATCCTCTTTCAATTTTTCCAAAACTTTTTTTGATGTGTTTATGATTTTTTTCTTCGTTGTGTCTGCTTTTGTGATATTTTGATCATTTTTAAAGATTGTGAAAACTGGTAAATGATCACTTAAGTCGGTCGTTAAGATACCACCAATCACATCCCCATTTGTTATATTTGTGAAAATATTATCAATTATTGTGGCACTATGAGTTGTAATTCTTGTTGGCTTTGATATCAATGGATACATATTTAAACTGTACATTGAGTTTATAAATGTGCTTATGTTATTTGAATCTGTTTTATTTCCCATATCAATGTTAAAGTCTCCACACAAGAAAATATTTTTATTAAAACTTTTCTCCATTAGTTCCAAGATTTTATCAGTGAATATTTCTATATTTGCTCCTGGTGATCTATATACACAACTTATTATTATGTTTTTATCGTTTTTGTTTATAATTTCTATTGTTATCATTTCCATAATATTATCAACTATTATTGACATTTCATTATTTAATTTACATTTTATTTCATTATTGACAAATAGTGCGACACCACCACCTCTTTTATTATTTCTGTTCATATGATATAATTCATACCCCTCGATGTGAATATTACTAGTGTTATCATCATTAAGCCATGTCTCTGACAACGCTATTATCGTAAAAGTTCTATTTAATTGTTTTAAGTAATCTGTTATTTTGGATATGTTTGCATTTATACTTCTGCTATTAAAGTGAATAATGGAGAGAACTCCATTTGATATATTGATGTCATTAAACTGCTCTTCATTATAATATTCGCTATCATTTATTACAGGAAAAAAATTTGCATCAATCACATTTTCAACATTATATATTTTAGGTTCTGAGTCTTCGTATGTTGTCATGTTCTAATGTATTTGTTCATTTCACCGTATATTTTATCCATTTTGATTGTGAGTTGTTTCATTGATTTGTAATTTTTCATCTCTTGAATTCATCCAGATCCGTCAGCTCTTTTATCATTTTAGGCTGAGACCCTTCCTTTGCTTTGATAAAGACGTATCCATTTCTAGTCCATGTTGATGCTATTTTTTTTCTTTGTTTTTTAACCACCTTGCTTCTTTTGCAATTTTTCCATTTTTCTTGGTAAGATGTTCATTTATGTAAACGTTTGTTCCCTGCAGATTTCTTCTATTTTGCATGACATAGTTTTTTGTATTCCTGCTAATGAACTTAACGACCACTGACGGTTTGAATTTTGGTGAATTATTGGGCAGGGTGTGACAGAATGAAATGTCCTCATAGTTTATGTCCATGTTCCTGTTCCGTAAGAAATTAACTACAAGTTCCTCCAGAGTTTCTTGTTCTTCCTGAGATTCATACTCATTTGGATCATTGTTATTAGAAGCTCTTTGATGTGTCCAACGCTCACTAACATCAAGTCCTGAGATCACCACGTTTTCCTGCTTTGTGAATTGTTCTAAAACCTCTATTTTTTGCTCTAATTCTGCAATTCTCTTGTCTTTGTTAGTTACCAGTTCTTTCAGTTCTCTTATTTCTCCAACCAGAACGGCCTGGGACTCCATCTTTGCTGTTAAACTTTCTATTTGTCTACCCATAAAGTTGAGGGATTCTCTAAAGTCTTGCATATCTGAGTTGTTTCTCTCCGAGTCTGGTGACTTTTGTCCTCTATTTTTCATATTTACAGAGACTGGTGACTTTTGTCCTTTACCTCTCGTCATACTTACAGAGTTTGTGATCTAGTGGTAGCAGGTCTTTTGTTTATTCACTGAACCACGTGGCCATTCCACGAGGCTCACAGGCCTAAAGATGATTGGTGTGGCCCAGCAGTGCAACACCCAGATCAGCAGTTATTAGTTCAGAACTCACGGTTTCAGCAGCCTGCAGCAATCAGATCCACCATCCGAAGAGGTCCACTCACTAGATCAGACGCAGTCCAGCCAGCACCGCACTTAGCTCCAGTGGCTCAAGGCCCAGCTCCGACCCCCACCAGAACCGATGCAGCCCAGTTAGCATAGCACGTAGCTCCAGGCCCAGCTCCGATCCCCACCAGAACCGATGCAGCCCAGATAGCACAGCACGTAGCTCCAGGCCCAGCTCCGAAGCCCGCTCAGCCCCAAGCGGCGGTCCCCCGGCTCTCCCACGGCGATCCGTCCAGCTTGAAACTCCAGGCCGCGGTCCTCCGGTTCTCCCACGACTCTCAGGCGGCGTTCACGTTCGGCCCACTCGCGTTATTATTATATCTACACTAACGCTGATACATATACAGTATTCTCTGACTAGCCTTATTTAAGGATGCCCAATGTGCCTTATGTGCCTTACTGCATATGCCACTTTGCCTCTATACCAACATCAACTACCTCATACATATACTGTGTACATATGCTGCTTTGCCACTCTTTGCAAATGTCAATGCTAGAACCTTCAGTTTATTTTATAGATATACTTTTTATACTACTATGCAAAAACTCAGGACAGTATTACACTTTTATTATTTCATTTTATGCTTATGTTCATTAAATGTTTAGTGTTTTAGTGTTGGTGTAAATTTTCATACTTTTATACTACTATGCAAAAACTCAGGACAGTGTTACACTTTTACTATTTTATGCTTATGTTTATTAAATGTTTTAGTGTTTTAGTGTTTAAATGGTTACTGTTGCACCGAGGGACTGAGAGAAACGCAATTTCAATCCTGTGTATGTCCTGTACATATTGCAGTTCTGACAATAAAGTTGACTTTGACTTTTAAAAACTTCTGCTCCAACTGGTATTAAAATAGAACGTTTCAATGTACAATCACTATCCAACAAATCATGTCTAATTCATGATCACATTCTAGAGAAGAATTTGGACCTCATATGCCTGACAGAAACTTGGCATCAACCAAGTACAGTTGTACAGTTCTCTGAATGAAGCTTGTCCCTCTGGATACAGTTATCTGCAGAGAGCCCGCTGCACTGGCCACGGTGGTGGTCTGGCTGTAATTTACAGCAGTAATTTCAAATGGTCACATCTGGCTTCTCAGGACTTTTCATCTTTTGAAAGTTTGGCCTTCAACCTAAAAGCCCAACTCCTGATGAACGTTATATTGATTTATAGGCCCCCCAAACCGCATGTTTCATTTAACTCGGAGATGCATGACCTCCTCACTTTTTTCTGCACCTCCCTTGTGAAAACTATTTTTCTTGGCGATTTAAATATCCACATGGACAATTCCTCTTCCCCTCTGGCTACGGATCTTGTCTATTTTGGACTCTCACAATCTCACTCAACATGTTGACGCCCCTACGCACAACAGGGGACATACTCTGGATTTGGTGATAACAGACATTGTACTCATTAATATCTTATCTGTATATGAACTGGGTGTCTCAGACCACAGTGTCATCTCCCTGGAAGTGCCTTCAACTTTGCCTGCTTCAAACCCAAAATGACATATCCAGTTCCGTGACTTTAAAAACATTTCACCTGATGTTCTGTCCGCTGATCTTCACTCCCTGACTGCTGTCAATCATTTATCTGCTAATGACTCTGTGGATTACTACAACCAATCTCTCCAGGAGCTTCTGGACCTACATGCTCCCTTGAAAACAAGACTGGTGTCTTTCTCCTGTTCAGCCCCCTGGTACACTGGTGAGTTGCGCAAGATGAAGGCAACTGGCCGTGCTATTGAGAGACATGTAAAATCATCTGGTCTCTCTGTACATAAGCAGGCATACAAAGAACATCAGAAAGCCTACGCCTATTATCTTAAAGAAGCACGCTCAAAATATTATTTCAACATCATCAACAACTGCCCTGGAAACTCTAAACAGCTCTTCTCCACAATATCTCATATGCTTAATCCCATTAAACAAACTCATGAGGACTCTGTTCAAAAATGCAACCTGTTCCTTTCATTGCTTAAAAACAAAGTTGACTCTATCAGATCTCAGCTCCACAGCCTCTCTGATCTTGGTTTACCATCTACCCGTCAGCATCCTGGGTCCCTGAGCAGCTTTGATGAAGTTGTTCAGTGAGGTGGAGACCATCATCAAGAAAATGAAGCCTTCATCCTGCCCCCTGGATCCCTTCCTCTCGTTTCTCATAAAATCCAATCACTCTGCAATAAGCCCATTCTTTCTTCTGGTAACTGGTGGAGACAGTTGCTTCTCCCTTCGTTCCCTTCCTCCCCAACCTCCCCCCCNCCCTGCGCAGCTTCTTGTCTTGTCTGCAGCTGCTCAGAAAAGCACCTTGAATGCAAGATGAATTGGGTTGTATGGGCAAATCAATTCTACGGACAAGATTTCAACAAAGAGCTGGCCCATCCTCGCAGACTGACTGGGAAGATACGCCATGTATTCCTGGAGGAATGGAATGGTGAGCGTCTTGCTCCCTGTGCTCTGTGGGGACTTGAACAATCTGGATTAAATTGGATATGATGGCAGCGCTTTGCTTTTTGGCGTTTGTGGAGCACTGGCTTATCGGCAAATGAAGGAAACTCAGCAGGACTTAATGCTGAATCACCTGTAGTCTGATCTGCACCGTGACCTCGACAAATCAGCTGTTTTACGAGCTTATCCGGAAGGTGAACTGATCACCCACGGCTTGGGACTCTGTACGCTGTACTGGTTAACATCTGAGGGCCACAGCTTGGGTCAGTGAAAAAATATCCAGAATTGGATCGTTTTGGATTATATTGGATCATATTTGGATCAGAGTTGCCCAAAGCAAGACTCAAGGCTGCAGAAAATTACACTGCATGCCTGAAGTGAAAATATTTGTCACCCTTATCTGACTCCCCCTAAACAAACAGCCTTGGAAGGCTGGATATCAAATTTCTCCTGAGACGTGTTTTGCTGAGGACACCAGCTGTATCTATCGCTACACCCCCCTCCCCTGGAGAACTTTTCTGTGAGCGTTATCGGAGGCCGGCTGGTCCACATCTCAGAACTGTTGCTATCTGGAATGGCTCATGGACAGACATCTCACTGCCTCCACCTCAAAATGCATAAATGTGATTTGTCATAACTGTTGGCTTGCTGGTAGAGTTTTTTGACTGTATCATAGAGTGTCTGTAAGACAAAATGTGATAGAATCTTTTTTTGAATACCACTGTTTAATCCTATTGTAACCTTCCTTTTTCCATATCTGATTGTTGGCGGCGCGGATTTATTTCTGCTGCCGCTTCCGTGCGCATGTCCCCTCTCAAGGACGGTGCGTGCGCCAATTGCAATGTTTTGTGCTCCGATGCAATGTCGATGCCATTAAAGATATATTCTATTCTATTCTAATCACACAAATAATAAATAAGTCTCTACAATCTGGTCATGTTCCACTGCCTCTAAAAACTGCCATCATTAAGCCTCTTCTGAAAAAATCTAATTTGGATCCCGACATTCTTTCTAATTACCGCCCAATTTCCCACCTCCCATTTCTGTCTAAAATGCTGGAAAAAGCAGTTGCTACTCAGCTGCAGGTCCACCTACAACAATATTCCCTGTATGAGAAGTTGCAGTCTGGCTTCCGAGCAGCTCACAGTATTGAGACTACATTGCTGAGATTTACCAATTATGTCCTCATGGCTGCTGACACTGGTTCTCCCTCCATCCTTGTCCTTGACCTCACTGCAGCTTTTGACACTGTGGACCAAAGTATCCTCCTCCACCGTCTTCATGCGGAGGTCGGTCTCTGTGACACTGTCCTAGACTGGTTCAAATCTTTCCTCTCCAATAGGTTGGAATGTGTTAGTCTTGGCAATGTCACATCCCAGACAGTCTGTGTCTCCTGTGGTGTCCCTCAGGGATCAGTTCTGGAGCCCCTGCTGTTTTCCCTCTACATGCTGCCTTTGGGTCAAATTATTAATCAGTTCAACATTTCTTTTCACTGTTATGCCGACGATACACAGCTTTACATCAGGACTGGAGCATCATCATCATCATCATCCCCATTGTCATCTCCATCTTCACTCACTGCCCTCTCTACCTGCCTGGAGGAAATAAGGGCATGGATGAATCAGAACTTTCTTCAATTAAACTGCTCCAAGACTGAGGCCATACTGATTGGCACCCCTCACCAGGTACAAACATCAACTATAACAACAATTTCCTTTTCTGGACAAGACATCCCCCTCTCCACCTCTGTTACAAATCTTGGAATAAAAATGGACTCTCATCTTACATTTGAAAATCACATTAAGCATCTGTTTAAAACCTGCTTCTTCCATCTTCGAAACATCTCCAAACTTCGCCCATCTCTAACTTTTTCTGATGCTGAGAAACTCGTCCATGCCTTTGTCTCCTCCAGGCTCGACTACTGCAACTCCCTGTTTATTGGAATCCCTGGCAAAAACCTTCAGAAGCTTCAATATATTCAAAACAGTGCAGCAAGGATTTTATTGAGAGCTCATAAATTTGAACATATTACACCCATTCTCCATAACCTCCATTGGCTTCCTGTCACCTACAGAATTCAGTACAAAACTGCTCTCATTAGACACCAATGCTTACACGGAACTTCACCAGATTATCTAAAGGATATTCTTGCACCATACTCATCCACCCGGTCTCTTCGATCACAGAACAGTAATCTCCTTCACATTCCACGGACCAAATTAAGGACCATGGGAGATCGGGCATTCTGTGTTGCTGCCCCCCACCTATGGAACTCCCTCCCTGACTACCTGAGAGCTCCACAGTCACTGGTTGACTTTAAACAAGGCTTAAAGACCTTTCTTTTTAAGCGAGCCTACTCTGCCTCCACATGATTTTACCTTTGATCTTAGTTAATATTATCATTGATTTTACTTGATTTTATCACTTGTTTTATTTGATCTTAGATTTTTGTTGCACTTTGTAGCACTTTGAGATTTTCGTTAATGAAAAGTGCGTTGTAAATTAAATGTATTATTATTATTATTATTATTATTATACAAATACAGGGAGTCCTCGACTTACGAACGAGTTCCGGACCTACGCACCGTTCGTAACCCGATTTTGACTTAAGTCGGAACTCAGAACATGTTTCATTCGTAAGTCCGGATTTTTGGACGTGAGTCGAAACTCAGAACACTTGGCGTTCGTACGCTGCTGCCGCACACCCATTTATCGACATGAGACTGAACAAACCTACATACTGGTCCATAAACATGCACAGAACTTTATTTACAAACGGTTAGCTAACACATTACACCACACATTCATCTATAAACACAGCACGTACTAGCGTTCGGAGCGCGTTCGTAAGTCCGAGTTGCCATAAGTCGAGGGCGCCGTAAGTCGAGGACTCCCTGTATATATATACATATATACTATATTAATATACACTTTATACACACTTTTTTCCCCGTTTCCCTCAAGAAGGAGGTTAAAGAGCATTAAGTGTAGAACACATATGCCAAAGTCAAGGCCCGCGGGCCAGATTCAGAGTCAGAGAGTCAGAGAGTCTTTATTGTCATTTGCACCACATGTGGTACATGTGATGAAAACGAGATTATGTACACGGGGTCCCAGTTACATCCAACAACAAATGCAAGAGAAAAACAGTAATAACATCTAGAATTAACTAAGAGAAACATCAACTAGTAATACACTAAGCCCTAATGTAGTAGAAAAACATCATTATAAACAGCAGCACGAACATGAGTCTTTATGAGCAGATGGTCACAGATGAACACAGCAACAAGAAAACAGATCAGCATCAGCATGATGTGATATTTTGCAGTGTTTATTCTTATTATTTATTTATTCATGAGTCTAACAGCCTCAGGGTAGAAGCTGTTCCTCAGTCTAGTGGTTCTACATTTGATGCTCCTCAACCTCCGTCCTGAGGGGAGTGGGGCAAAGAGTGAGTGTGCTGGGTGAGTGAGGTCTTTCATGATGCAGGTGGCTCTTTTCCTGCATCTGGAGGTGTAAATGTCTGTGATGGTGGGGAGACTGACTCCAACAGACTTCTGTGCAGCCTTCACCACTCTCTGTAGAGCTTTCCTCTCTGCAACTGTGCAGCCTCCATGCCACACGTTGATGCTGGAGCACAGGATGCTCTCCACTGCACACCTGTAGAAGGAGGTGAGAACTGGGCTGCTCAGACCAGCTCGTCTCAGCCGTCTGAGGAAGTAGAGTCTCTGATGACCTTTCTTGATCAGGCTGGTGGTGTTGTTGTTCCAGCTGAGGTTATCATTCAAGTGTACACCCAAGTATTTGTAGCTGGAGACCACCTCCACCGCAGATCCACCTATGCTCAGTGGGGCATGGGTGCGTTTGTTCCTTCTGAAGTCCACAATCATCTCCTTTGTCTTCCTTTGTATTCGGCCTACAAATTAATTATCTATGGCCCCCTGGATGATATTTAATTACTATTAGAACCGGCCCGCAGGTCACAGCCGCCCGCTGGTGTTTTGCACGCACCAACACTACATTCCCCACATTACAACGGTAGTAGGGATGGGGCCGATCCGATCCGGAGTCGTGTCTCGTGAACCCAGAGTAATATGACCCACCTCACGTCACATTCAGGAAATCCATTTCATAGTTAGCAGCCAGCTACAACGTGCGGACTGAGTGAGTAGCACTTTAGCTAACAGCTAGCCAACTTTTCATCATAACATATCTGCTGTGTGGAAGTATTTTACACTAAACACCACAAGACAGCAACGTGCAATGTCTGCAGAGCCATAGCGCCACATTAAACCGTGGTCGTTATATTTACGTTGGACATTCGAGCTCCGGGGCTTCAGCGGGACGCCACTCTCGCTGAACTGAAACAGGGAGACTGACCGTGGCCAGCTGCGACCCGTCCAACCCGCTGTCTTGCCCGTCTCGTAGGAGGGACAGGCTGAGAGCGACTGACCAAAATCCGACTGCCCGCCCCAGATTGAACAAGAAAAACACACCGCTGAAGCCACGGAGCTCAAATGTTCACCGAGAAGTTGCTAAACTTCATCATAATTAATGACCAACAGCTATCAGCTGTAGAAATTGAAGGATTTCACAGCTTGATACTTGCAGCCAAGAGTAAACAATCATAAAAAAGCATATAAATTAAAAATAACAATAAAACTGTATTAAAAAACAAAATGAAACATAAACAGCTACTTTATAAAACAATGTAAAATACTAAAAGCAGGAACATGTATTTGTTGGTTTATGCCAAGAACTTAGCAGATGTAAAGCTATTTAATATTTTATTTAATTCATTTATTCATTCATTTAAAAGAGACAAAATAAAACAAATTGATCAAAAAGAAAACATTGAATGAAAAGAGTGCAGAAAGAAGAAAAACATTATTATATCACCCCCTTATAATAAACATTGAACCAGTCAGGCCCTTGGCTTGTAGCAAATTGTTTTTTTTTGGCCCTCGGTTTATTTGACTTTGACACCCCTGGATTAGCCTGAGGAACAGCTTCTACCTTGAGGCTGTTAGACTCATGGATATCTAACCAGGATAATCACTGTGAAAATCACATCATTTTGCTGCTGATCTGTTTCATGTTGCTGTGTTCATGCGTACTCATCTGCTCACACAGGCTCATGTTCGTGCTGCTTTTTGACAAAATGTTTTTATGCCATTAGGGCTTTTTTTAGTTCATAGTCTTAGTTCATATCTTACGGTAGTTATTATTACTGATTTTCTTTTACATTTTTTGTTGGATGTAACTGGGACCCTGCATAATTTCACTCCACCACATGTACCACATGTGGTTCGAACGACAATAAATAATATCTGAATATATAGGCGTTCTAAACCTTTCCCACAATCTTGGGATATTCTAAACAATGTTTCTAAACTCTAAACACTCTAAAAGATCACAGAATGTCATGATTTCAGCTCCCTGCCTTGGCTGCTCTTTGCAACCTGCAAGCGTTCTTGGCCACACCCACTCCTCCGCTCTGCACAGTGAACAACTGATCAGCTACAGCAGGAAGTTTATTCTGCAGCTCTGGGCTGCACAAAGATGCAGCAGGCGCTATATAATGTAAAAAAAAAAAAAATTAAATAAAAATTCCAAGCCGATCGTGCGGCTCATCCGTCAATCAACCAATTGTGTGTCATGTCCAATCTTATTTTGAAAAACCGCGATAAAGCGATTACACAATAAAAAACTGCGAAGTAGCGAGGGACTACTGTATACATATCGTATATATATATATATATATATATATATATATATATATATATATATATACTGTATATGTGTGTGTGTGTGTGTATGTGTGTGTGTGTGTACATTAAAATAAACTACTACTTACAACTTGTACTACTATACATAGTTCCCATGTGACGTAACATCTGTGGAATTTCCGGGTTGACCCTCATGCGTGGAGGCGGAACGCTACGAGAGCAGCAGTTACAGCACAGTCTACTGGCTGTGTATTTTTCACGTTGTTTTTTTTTTGTTTATTTCTAATTAACTGCAATGGTTACTTCGTGTTGGGTCAGTGGGTGTTCCAGTCGGGTAGACGTTTGGACAACGCGCAGGTTTCACTTAATCCCAAAAATAAGTAAACGTGAAGGATTTATCTCATCGGAGAAGCTCACAGCAGCCCCATCTCTCTCTGAGTCTGCTCGGATCTGCTCTGAAGACGTTGTGCTTTTGTCCGGTAAACAAAATATTCTACATAAATCATTTTGTGAAACAATGTCAGAACAATGTTAGAGTACAACTGTCTGTGTGTTGGAGCTGTTTTTTTTTTTTCATGATTTAGCGGCACCGTCTAATGTTGTGGTTAGCTTAGCATGTCGCTAACGCGACATGCTAACTTCCAACACGGTAAAGGTCGAGGCATAGCTCCGTGCTGGAGCGAGTGCCGCGCCACGCCGTGTCAGCGCCGTGCGAGCGCCGTTGCACAAGCCTTTGAACGCTTGCGCGAACGCGGCAAGCTCAATTTTTACTACCGCTCACGCGCGCATTGTCTCACAATAAACTGCCCTGGTGGCGGACTGTTTTGTATGACACACAAATGTATTAAATATCCCTTCTTCATCGCTGATCGGACTTTTCTTTTTTTTTTTGCCAAAAGTCAAGTGATCGCTTGAAGCGGTCACCATTCACTTCCTCCTCCGATGAGGAGGAATGAATTAATTTTTCACAAGCGAACTAAAGTCATGTCCAACGTGGATGCACCAGCTTCTAAATATTTCCTGGTGTGCTTGTCTGCTGTGTGGGCTGAAGGACCAGTGCTCCCTGTTTTAATTGTATTTTTAAAAACTTTTTATGAACATATAAACACAGAAAACCGTTGCACAGCCTTCTGCCTTTTCTTATCAGACCCGACATGTCAATCAATTCAGTAGGCATGTCAGCAAATAACCAATCAGCGACCTCAATTTGTCCTGTAGGTAAACGCTCCGCCCTGCTTCTGCTCAAATGACATCAAGTATTTGGAGCGAAAACGTTTGAGCTTCACGCTGCTTCACGCTGCTTCACGCTGATCTCTGCTGTGAACCCCCCCACGCGTAGCAAACGCGCGTGGCGCGGCGGGTGGCGCGGCGCTCGGTCCAGCGTGGAGCTCTGCCTCTCCCTTAACACTCAAAGTGCTGGTCCTGGTCCGTGTTAAGCCTGGACTGTTTGTTGGCTGTGTGTTATTTTAGTTAAACCTTTATTTAGCTGGTTAGATATGATTGAGACAGTTTACACATCTTTTTTGGATTTAAAGCTGTGAAGCTCCTTGTTGTGAACTCCTTGTAGTAATCAAATAATTAATGAATCAGAGTAACTTCTTGGTGACAAGTTATCCGCTTCGTCTGCCATGATTTCTTTCTCCAACTCATTAAACTCCGACCACTGCCATTTTGCTCTTGTGCCTTGGTCTGTGATAAGTTCCACTACCTGCAGCACTAACTCCTGATTGGCCGCTGATTTCCACCAGCTGGCGGCCATCCATCTGATGAGGACCTTCCACTATTTAAGGCTGCAGTCTAGTGTGACTCATCGTTGCTGGAGCAATGATTCCTGTTTATGGTATTTATGCTTTCAGCCAGTGTTGTTTTCAATACGAGAGCAACTTTCCTCTATTGATAACATTTTTTCAACGAAGCACACCGGACAAGGAGAAGCGGCTTGCCCTTCGACACGCATGCGGTGGGATACACTATGGACTCGTGGCCAATGTGTCTGACCATTCTCTCTGTCGAAGACATTGAAGTTTTGTGGATTATTGGAATATTGGTGGCAGTTGCTCTGCTTTTTGGGATTGGCAGATGTTTTCTGCTACTGGAAGCTGAGGGAGACGGCCGCGGCGATCAACGCGCTGGCGAGACTCCCTGCTCAACAAGATTCTCTGATCCGGGCTATGACCTCAACAAGCCAGCTGTTGTACGAGCTGAACCGCACGGTGGGAGCAGCGGCGGACAGCCGCGGACCTGCGGTGCGCTTTGGGACTTGTTTACAGCTCCACCAGGGCACAGACAGGGATTTGTAGCTCGGAACCTCACATGATTCGGATTTGGACCTGAACAGCACCTGGACTTCAAGGCTGCAATCAAAAGTACACTGTAGCCTGGCCTAAAAATAAATAAGCGACTACTCTAATCTGGACTGTGAGCAACCTTGGAAAAAGAAGGTTGTCTGCAATCTTCTCCCCTCCCAGAGGTCTCCGTGTGCTTTCAGATGGAGCCGAGATGAATGCCATCTACAGACTGTGCTTATCTAAAATGATTTTCACAGACAATCTCCCTGCTTGCCATGAAACGAAACATGTCTTGTCTTATTCGTGCTAAAGCTGGTAGAGGTTTTTTTAGACTTTATCATGGAGTGTTCTAAGACAAATTGTGATAGATTCTTTTTTGAATACCACTGATTACCCGACTGTATGTTCCTTTTTTATATCTGATTGTTGGTGGCGCGGTTTTATACTGCTGCGGCTTCCGTGCGTACGTCCCTCTTCGGATGGTGCGCGTACCAATTGCAAAACTTTGTACCTTGGTGCAAATATGCCAATAAAGATATATTCTATTCTATTCTAACTTACCTCCTTTCTTGTACCTATAGTCATCCTGTCTACTCGACTCCTGTTTGGTTCCGAGTTCCCGTGGTCCAGGTTCCAGTCCTCCGTGCCTTGCCTTCCAGCCATACGCCCATCAAACCTGTACCGACTATTCCCCTGGATTCTGTCTCTGGTGATCTCTGGTGGATCTCACCCACACTTAGCACCACATCTGTAAGGAGACACAAACAATCACAATACGAACGCTGCAAGTGGACTCCACTGATCCAACTCTCTTTCCCCCAGGATCTCCAAGAGATGAATAATTGCACTGTAAATAATAAAACATCACTATTCTTGCTAACTGTATCTTGTCCTTTCTGGTCTCGTACAACTCTGGGTTCCCCGAGTCTTGACAGAAATGCTCCAGCCTGACAACACCCAGAACGTGACCAGAAGTGAACAGATTGCCTCCTCATCCGAGATGGACAGCATCAATCAACTCGAAGGAATGCTACGTCGGATTCTTAAACAACAACAGGATGCTCAGGCAATATGAGAGAACTGGGAGGTATGGTGTTTTCTCTTAACCAAAAACTCTCACTTTCCCCAGCTTCTAAAACCTCTCCAGTGTCCAAGACGGAACCGGAACCTAAGGACTCTGCCTCGAACCAACAGGTAATTACCAAGCCGTCAGAATATTTTTCTGGCGACCCTAGCCTGTGTGGAGGGTTTTTGTTGCAAACTAAACTCGCCTTTAAGGGAGCACCACAGTTATATTCAACCGATATCGCCAAGATAACATATTTCACCAACCAGCTGAAAGGTGACGCACTTCGTTGGGTTAATTCATTTCTACAATTCCTCGACTTGGATTACGTTTCATTTGATACCTTGTTAGGAGAGTTTTGCCGAATTTTTGACCGTCCCTTGCAGATGCCCAATGCCGTAAAGCGACTCCTGGGGCTACGTCAGGGCCGGCGACCAGTGGCTGAATATGCCCTCGAGTTCCGCATCTGCGCAGCACAAACTGGGTGACCCGACACAGCACTGCAAGGTACTTTCCTAAATTCTCTTTCTGACCCTTTAAAGGACCAAATCGTCACAAGAGACGAACCAGAGGGTTTTGACGAACTGATCGAGTTGGCTGTCTCGATTGACGAGCGCTTCCGGGAACGAAGAAGAGAGCGGGACTACACTTCTTACAACTGCTTAAGGAAATTTGGATTGGGTGATGCATTTATTTCTTGGATACGTCTGTTCTATATTTCTCCTCATGCTAGTGTCTCTTCTAATGGTATTCAATCTAGTTTTTTTAGACTTTTTCGTAGCACAAGACAAGGATGTCCATTATCCCCCCTATTGTTTGCTCTGGCCATTGAGCCGCTTTCAATTTTTTTAAGGTCATCTAACATTTTTACTGGGCTTTCCCGATTAGGTTCTGAATTCAAACTATCTCTTTATGCTGATGATTTATTGTTATATGTAGGGCTGCAACTAACGATTATTTCAATAATCGATTAATCGGCCGATTATTTTTTCGATTCATCGATGAATCGGCAAAAAAAAAAAAAAAAGGAAACAAGTTTTAATTATCACCTCTTTATTCCAAAATTTGACTGACATATCAAATCGCACAAAAAACAGGTTGCTACTTGACTATTCTGTTAGTAAAATATTGAATAATTAAAAAATAAAGTTAGTCAGCTTCAATAAAAAATAAATGTACACAAACATATATACAAATGTATGATTTATACCTGCACAAAATGTAGCTACTTTGTAAAATGTGTTTTTGAGGGACAAGTGTAACCTGGATTAAAGGTGTGGATTGTTTTAACCTGGATGGGGCAGCTGTGGCTGAGTTGTTAGAGCAGTCGTCCTCCAATGCAAGAGTTGAGGGTTGGAATCCACCAGCAGTCACATGCCTAAGTGTCCATGGGCAAGACACTGAACCCCATGTTTGTGCCCCATTGGTGTATGAATGTGAGCTAAAGCTCTGATTAGTCTCTTTAGAATGATTTGTTCTTTGTAATCTAGTAGAGTGCTGTATGAATGGGTAAATGAGGACATGTAGTGCTTTACACTACTACAGTATTAACAATGTAAAGCACTTTGAGTATCAATTAGATAGAAAGGTGCTATATAAGTACAGTACAGTCCATTTACCATTACAAGTGTGGATCATTGTAACCTGGGTTAAAAGTGTGCATCATGGCAGTGAAGTCTTCGTCTTCAACCATCGACAGAGGCCTCATGTCAGTGACGTTCATGTAAGGATCTTTCAGTCTCTGCTGCTTGCTGTGGTGGTGTGCATGATGTCTGTCCATCATGAAGGCTGTCATTGTTTGTTGTTTTCTGGAATGAGAGAGAGTTTATATGTATTATATCATAATTTACAGTAACTCAAGAAATGCCTTGTTTCACTTGGTTAAACGCACAAGCACACACACACAAATATAAAATATAAAACATGCTTGTTAGGCTGATTGGTGACTCTAAATTGACCCTAGGTGTGAGTGTGAGAATGGATGGTTGTTTGGTGTGAGTGAGACAGGTCCCTCTTGTAAATGAGTCCCCGTGACTCAACGAGGCTAGCCTGTATAAATAAAGGTTGAATGAATGAATGAATGAATGAAAAAAAATACTAATTACACACACTTGAGTAGATGAATAAATTACTGTAATTCCTGTTTAAATGCAATTCATCCTTCCATACAATGCAGTGACTTTAGACTTTGCCAGCAAATTAAAAGTTGAAGCTAAATCATTAAATTATCACCATCTTTGTGTTAGATTTATTTATAAAACACATTTAAACACTGCTTGTATCGTTACATTAAAAATAAAAACACACACATTCTCTGTCACAGCTAGAAACAAGCAGCTTCAGCTGCCAGAGACACTGGCATCACGTTTTCTCTCTTTGAAACAGAACAAATACTGTATGGTTAAGACTTACTTGCTGCTCTTCCTTCATTCACACCGTGGTGAAGCCCGTCATGTTTACATTTCATCTGCGTGGTTATCTCGTGTCGCGTCGTCACTTTTCAAAGCTTTTTTATCTTTGTGAAGCGTCAGGTGCTCCCACACGTTGTAGGACTTATTTTTACAGTTTTCTCTGCGTCGCGTCGGTCATTTGTAAAATAGACTTTGAAAACAGTCTCTGCTGTTTCCTCCTCCCTCCTCGCTCTGTTCAGAAGCCACACACGCGCAGGCGCAGCACGCTGACGCTGCAGTTTTTTTTTTTTTTCAAACTTTATTCAGTCAGGCTCAGCCAGCTTTGACAAAAGCTTCACCGGTGAACAAAACAGCTCCGCGGCGCCGTGAAAGATGCATAATCGCGCGACACAACGAATCGATGATGAAATTCGTTGCCAACACTTTTAAAAATCGATTTTTATCGATTTTATCGATTCGTTGTTTCAGCCCTAGTTATATGTTTCAAATCCTACTCTTTCAATTTCATCAATTTTATCTGCTTTTCAGAGATTTGGATCATTTTCTGGTTATAAAGTAAATATTGCTAAAAGTGAATGTTATCCAATTAACGCAGCTGCATTAAAGCTTTTGAACTGTGACATACCATTTAAATTGAGCAGCTCTGGTTTTAAGTATCTGGGTGTTAATGTAACAAGATCATTAAGTTCTCTTTTTGATGCTAATTTTTTGCCTTTAATTTCTAAAATTAAATTGGACCTCCAAAGATGGAATAGTTTGCCTCTCTCACTTATAGGTAGAATCAATGTAATTAAAATGAATGTTTTACCCAGATTCTTATTTTTCTTCAATTCTCTCCCACTATTTCTGCCAAAACATTTCTTTAAAACACTAGATCAAGTTATTTCTGGCTTTATATGGTGTGGAAAATCACCCAGAATCAGCAAAACCACACTGCATAGATGCAAATTCAATGGTGGATTGTCACTTCCTAATTTTCAGCTTTATTATTGGGCGGCCCATATTCACAAGATTTCATATTGGTTTGGATCTTTTGACTTCCCATGGTGCAAGTTGGAGTCATTATCCTGCTCCCAGTCCTCATTAAGTGCTCTTCTTACTTCTCCTACTACATCTAACTTGTCTCGTTTCACTAACAATCCAGTAGTTCGTTCTGTTTTAAAAATTTGGTGTCAGTTTAGGAGGCACTTCAAATTTAATTCAGCATCTACACTTACTCCCTTACTGAAAAATCACTTATTTCAACCAGCACTCACAGATTCAGCATTTTTATTATGGGGTAATAAAGGGCTGATATGTTTTAATGACCTCTATAAAGAAGGTATCTTTTCCACTTTTACGGACCTCTCAGTTGAATTTCATCTCCCTCCTTCTCATCTATTTCGTTATTTTCAAATTAGACATTGTGCTAAGACTCTGTTTTCTGATTTCCCTTCCAAGCCGCAGAACTTGCAATGGGAGATGTTTCTGAGTTGGGATCCTCTTCAAAAGTCATATATCTCTAAAGTTTATAATGAAATTCTTTCTCTAGATTCTTCACCCATTACCAAGATCAAGGCGGCTTGGGAGCTCGAACTGGGTCTAAATTTGGGAGAGGATTGGTGGAATAATGCTCTTAAGAACATTCATTCAAGTTCAATCTGTGCTCGACTTTCGCTTATACAGTTTAAAGTTCTTTTTAGGGTTCATTTCTCTAAAACTCGCCTGTCGCAATTCTTCCCTTCCGTTTCTGACAAATGTGATAAATGTCATGCACCTTCTTGTAATTTAACTCACATGTTTTATTCCTGTGCATCACTTCATAGTTTTTGGCAGAATTACTTTGATACAATGTCAAAGATTCTCTCTATGGTCATTGAACCCTCACCCCATGTTGCGATATTTGGGCTTCCAGTTAACTATAAAAAGTTCACTTCGGATCAATTGAATATTTTATCATTTACTTCCTTATTGGCAAGACGCCGTCTTCTTTTTCATTGGAAATCAACTAAACCACCCTCTACTGGGCAGTGGCTAAAAGATACCATGTCTTTTCTAAAACTGGAGATGATTAGATATTCAATGAAAGGCAATTCCGCAAAATTTTATAAAATATGGAGTCCTTTCATGACATTTTTTCACGCTCTTCATTCTCTTCATCTGGATTGATTGTAATACCCCACATTTTATTTTATTAGTATTATTATTATTTTCTTTTTATTTCTTTCTCCACTTCTATTTTTTATTTTTATTTTATTTTTATTCATTAATTATCTAGTTATTTTTTCCTTTAGGTGTGTATTTGTTGTATTTTGTTAAATCATGTAAGAAAAAGAAAAATATTAATAGGAGATATCTTGTTTACTTGGATTTGTGTTGATGTTCTTATTTGATGTTATGAAGAAGTTATGTATTACATGGTATATTATGTTATGGATAACTAATATTGTGTTTGCTTGTATCTATTCTCTCTTCTCCTAAAAAAAACAAAACAACTGCTTCACTTCCGGGTTCATGACACCAGGTGAGCCCCACGCCTACAAAAGTCTGTCAGCGAACTATAAGAACCAAGCTGCCGGTCCGTCCCCTAAACCTCCAGTAGAGAAGTATTCTGTCCTGCCTGAATCTGAACCTATGCAGATCGGATGAACTCGTTTAACCCCTGAGGAGAGACAAAGACGTATCAATTCCAAGCTTTGTATGTATTGTGACAGATCTGGCCATTTCATTGCTAATTGTCCATTTAGGGGAAACGAGAACGCCCACCAGTAAGGAGGACTGTACTGGTGGGCACTTCAGCATTCTGTTCTGCACATCGTCTAATGCTCCCTACCATCATCCAAATAAATCATGATCGTCATTCTGTGTCAGCTCTTATTGACTCTGGTGCAGAACAAAATTTAATAAGTTTGGATCTAGTCAGAAAATTTTCACTGCCCACTCTTGAAATTCCTTCAATTTCTATTGCTGGAGTTACTGGTGAGACTTTAGCCCATATCTGCAGTAAAACTGTTAAATTGCACCTGATAGCATCAGGAAATCATCATGAGATGACAGATTTTTTCGTATTTGAGTCTCCCCGCACCAAATTGATCTTGGGTTATCCATGGCTTCAAGAACATAACCCAGACATAAATTGGAAATTGAGAAGAATTGAAGGATGGAGCGATAATTGTTTAAAAAACTATCTACGCTCTGCCATCACCGCTCAATCTCCTGAAAGTACACCTAAAGAGGCAACTGACATTTCCATGTTTCCCCTTGTTTATCACGACCTGGCCCCGGTGTTTGACAAACTGCGGGCTCTTTCTCTTCCTTCTCACCGACCTTACGATTGTGCAATTGACCTCCTTCCTGGGTCACCATTGCCTGCCAGTCGATTGTACAATCTGTCGGGTCCTGAACGTGAGTCAATGAGAAAATATATTGAAGAGTCCTTAGCTTCAGGCATTATTCGCCCCTCCACTTCTCCTGTGGGGGCGGGATTCTTTTTCGTCTCCAAGAAAGACGGGACTCTTCGTCCCTACATCGATTATCGGGGTCTTAATAATATCACAGTTAAAAATAAATATCCGCTCCCCCTCATTGACTCCATCCACGAACATTTACAATCTGTCACTATCTTTACGAAACTAGACCTCAGGAATGCATACATCTGGTTCGTATAAAGGAGGGAGACGAATGGAAAACCGCTTTTAAGACCCCGCTTGGACATTTTGAGTATCTAGTCATGCCATTTGGGTTGACCAACGCCCCTGCTTTTTTTCAAGCCCTGGTGAACGACGTGCTCCGGGACTTCATTGGCGATTTTGTTTTTGTCTCATCTACTCCAAGGACTTAAAGGAGCACATTCAGAGGGTTAGGACTGTGTTACAGAGACTACATGAGAACCAACT
Source organism: Garcialebias charrua (assembly GCA_038048925.1). Classification (NCBI taxonomy): domain Eukaryota; kingdom Metazoa; phylum Chordata; class Actinopteri; order Cyprinodontiformes; family Rivulidae; genus Garcialebias; species Garcialebias charrua. The sequence continues at coordinate 24,098 of JBBPBX010028234.1, forward strand.
GTTTGTTAAAGTGGAGAAGTGTGAGTTCCACGTCACCTCTGTATCTTTCTTGGGCTTCATATTTGAAGGGGGTTGTTACAGAACTGACCCGGCTAAGATTGAGGCTGTGGTAGACTGGCCAGTTCCCGACTCTAGGAAACAGCTCCAGCGTTTCCTTGGGTTTGCCAACTTTTATAGAAGATTCATAAAAGACTACAGCTGAATTGCTTCTCCTCTCTCCCAACTAACGTCCACTAACATAGTTTTCAAGTGGAACCCTGAGGCCAATGCCGCATTTAACAAGCTCAAATCATTGTTATCCTTAGCACCAGTTTTGTGCCACCCAGATCACAAGCGCCAATTCATCATGGAAGTGGATGCCTTAGACTCAGGAGTTGGAGCTGTACTCTCCCAAAGGTCTCCAATGGACAATAAGGTACACCCATGTGCAGAGGTGGGTAGGAACGAGTTACATTTACTCAGTTACATTTACTTAAGTAGCTTTTTGAGAAAATTGTACTTGTGAGAGTAGTTTAAATGTGAAAGACTTGTACTTTTACTTGAGTAAATTTTAGGGGAGAAAACCGCAACTTTTACTCAGTTACTATGGGCTTTCTGCCGATCGCTACAGTTACTTTTGTTTCAAGTATGTAAAAACATTTGCAGCAAAATTATTGCGTAACTTATTGTCACCTGACATGTAACCAATCAAGTGAAGCCAACCAGTCACGTGACCACAACAAACTCTCCGCGCGGGCCATGTTGAGTGACGTCGGAGATTCTGGTAAACAGTTAGTGCTGTTTATAGGATGTCAAAATGTAAGAAAATGAGTTCCAACATTTACTGGTAGAAACAAAGTTTTGCAGAAAGTCAAGTTTATTATTATTTAGCAGAATTATTTGGGCTACAGTTGCCTTTGTGTTTTTTTTTTTACAACAATGTAAAAGATAAGTGGTTTATTTCTAAATCCTTTTGGCTGGTATTGCCTTTGTGTTTTTATTTATAACAATGTATGTTCAGTCTCATTAAAAGTTATGTTTCCTTGTAAATCCATTTGCATGTTATAATTTAATGACACGAGATGGTACTCCGCAGTTACTCACTACTTGAGTAGGTTATAATCAAAGTACTTTATTACTTTTACTCAAGTAAATTTTTGGATGCCTACTCACTACTTTTACTTGAGTACTGTTTGGTTCAAGTAACAATACTTTTACTTGAGTAAACATTTTGAATACTCTACCCACCTCTGCCCATGCGCCTTTTTCTCTAAACGTTTATCCCCTGCTGAAAAGAACTATGATGTGGGAAATCGGGAGCTACTGGCCGTCAAGTTGGCATTAGAAGAGTGGCGTCACTGGTTGGAAGGCACGATAGCCCCCTTTCTAATATGGACCGATCACAATAATCTCACATACCTCAGTGATGCAAAGCGGTTAACTCCTAGACAAGCACGTTGGTCTCTGTTTTTTAACCGTTTCAACTACATCTTGACTTACAGACCCGGTTCAAAGAACATCAAACCTGACGCCCTCTCCCAGCAGTTCACCTCCCCAGACAGCACATAGACGGAAGAGAGCATAATTCCCCCCGCTTGTGTGGTAGGAGCCCTCACATGAGACATTGAGAATGCGGTACGTAAGGCTCAGAAAGATGAACCTGACCCTGGCACTGGACCCCCCAGGACCCTCTTCGTTCTCTCTAGTATGAGGGCCAAGGTATTAAACTGGATACACACCCATAAGTTTTCCTGTCATCCTGGTGCTTCTTGTATGTTCTCTCTTACCAAGGCTCATTTCTGGTGGCCCAAACTTACCGATGATGTGAAGGAATTTGTAGCAGCCTGTCCCACTTGTGCTAGCAATAAGACTGGAAATCAACCACCCGCCGGCCTGCTACAACCCCTACCAACTCTTAGTCGTCCTTGGTCTCACATTTCGGTGGACTTTGTCACGGGTCTGCCCCCCAGTGAAGGTAACACCACCATTCTGACGATTGCTGACAAATTCTCTAAGGCGGCTCATTTTGTTCCCCTGCCTAAGCTCCCTTCTGCGCTTGAGGCCGTCCAGTTAATTGTCCAGCACGTTTTCAACTCCATGAGATTCCCTCAGACGTGGTCTCGGACCGTGGTCCCCAATTTGTCTCCCAGGTCTGGCAAGCTTTCTGCAGGACGTTGGGGGCGTCCTCCAGCCTCACATCAGGACACCACCCGCAATACAATGGCCAGGCTGAGCGCTATAATCAAGACCTCGAGACTACTCTTCGTTTTGTCATCGAGAGGGATCCCTCGGCCTGGAGCCAGCACCTGGTGTGGGTAGAGTATGCCCACAATACACATAAATCGACTGCCACAGGGATGTCCCCTTTTGAAGCCTCCCTAGGTTATGCCCCGCCGCTTTTTCCCAGCCAGGAGACCGACATCTCTGTCCCCTCTGTGCAACATCATTTTCGCCGATATCGACGTGTCTGGCGACAGGTTAAGGCGGCTCTGACCCGGACGGCGGCCCGAAATAAACTGTTTGCCGATCGTCACCGTGCGCCGGCTCCTGTCTACCAGGTGGGTCAGGAGGTGTGGCTCTCCACCAGGAACATCAACCTCAAGGACACGCCTAGGAAGATGGTGCCCCGGTTCATTTGTCCTTTTCCTGTTACCAAGGTTGTCAATCCTTCTGCTGTACGTCTATGACTTCCTCATTCCATGAGAGTCCATCCTACCTTCCACGTCTCTCAGGTAAAGCCAGTTTCTACGAGTCCCCTGTGCCCTCCTGCTGACCTCCCCCCGCCTGCCCGGTTGATTGACAACCACCTTGCCTTCAGCGTCAGGACTATTCTGGACGTGCGACGTCGGGGTCGTGGGTTCCAGTATATTGTCGACTGGGAGGGTTATGGACCTGAGGAGCGGTCGTGGATCCCTCTGTCCTTCATCCTGGACCCCAGCCTCATCACGACGTTCTTCAGGGATCACCCCGAGAGGCGTCTCAGGCCTCCTGGGGGCGGTTCTTGAGGGGGGGTACTGTGATGAGTTCCACTACCTGTAGCACTACCTCCTGATTGGCCGCTGATTTCCGCCAGCTGGCGGCCATCCATCTGATGAGGACCTTCCACTATTTAAGGCTGCAGTCTAGTGTGACTCATCGCTGGAGCATTGATTCCTGTTTATGGTATTTATGCTTTCAGCCAGTGTTATGTTCAATACGAGAGAAACTTACCTCATTTCTTGTGCCTACAGTCATCCTGTCTACTCGACTCCTGTTTGGTTCTGAGTTCCCATGGTCCAGGATCCAATCCTCCGTGCCTTGCCTTCCGGCCACACGCCCATCAAACCTGTACCGACTATTCCCCTGGATTCTGTCTCTGGTGATCTCTGGTGGATCTCACCCACACTCAGTACCACATCTGTAAGGAGACACAAACAATCACAATACGAACGCTGCAAGTGGACTCCACTGATCCAACTCTCTTTCCCCCAGGATCTCCAAGAGATGAACCACTGTAAATAATTTCACTGTAAATAATAAAACATCACTATTCTTGCTAACTGTATCTTGTCCTTTCTGGTCTCGTACAACTCTGGTTCCCCGAGTCTTGACATGGTCAAGCTAGTAATGTATTTAGCTGTGGTAGCTCAAGTCTGTTTGTCCGCCATTTCTACCTTTACGGGTGGCGAAAAACCCGGTATTGCGCAATACTCGTCACGTGTGTGGGAACTATGTTTTCCTACTTTGTGGTTTTTCACTTATTGTGGGTCTTCAGGTTACGGATCTCTCCCGATAAATGAGGTACTACTGTGTTCAAAATATATTGAAGAAATCAAAACAAGGGAGTACATATCAAAACACTCAAACAATTTTTAGGCCTAAAGACAACTTCAAAATGATTTGTGTTCATTTGCTAATTTATCAGACATACATTTAGGAAGGACCCAAGAGTACACAAGGTTTTTGGCTTAATAAAAATTAAAAAAGGATGTCAGAGCAGTAAAATTTACAAAGAAAATTAAGCAACAAGGAGCACACTTATGGACAAGGTGGGAGAACAAATAGTCTAACAGACTGATGATGAGGTGAGAACTGGGAGTATGAACGAGGAACAAGTGGATGCAGCTAGACTCATTAGTAATTGAGGTGAGTAAAGAAGACTCACTGAGGTGATGTATCCAAAGAAGAAACAGGAAATAAACAAGAACATGTCCAAAGCAACACAAGTAACATAACAACATGATATAAATTTACAATAACAAAATAATAGAACTTGGCAAACACAAAAACCCAGAAGAAAGACAAATGGAGCTAAATTTATCATAGCAGGTTCAAAACATGTTAAAATTCGGTTTAAAGGGATTTTCTGAAAATTTTCAGTTGGCAAAAAAATAATCAACACCACTTCATATGTAATATCTCCAGTTTAATCCTTGGGACCATATTTAAGATTATACTAGTATATTATAATGTGTATTTCATGAATTGATTCGTTTTAAACAAAGAATAAGAAAAATGACATAGAGGACCCAACACTTGATGGAAAAGTACCGTAAGTACAATTTATGGTGAAATGGATATATTTATACGGGGTAATTGTCTGCAAGGAACAGGACGTGAGGTATTGGGATCCATGGAGCAAGAGTTTATAACTCAGTACTTATCTAAAAAAAGCTTAGTCCAGTCCTCTGGAAGTCTTTCGGACGAAAGACGAAACGTTTCTACAGTTTTTTTGCTTTGTTTTGTTTTGTTTTTTGAATGTCCAGAGGACCAGACTTAGCTTTTTTTAGATTTTTCTACCTGAATTATTGAGCATGCATCAGGGTACTCAGCAGTGGCGGCTGGTGATTTTTTTTTATGGGGGGGCGCCATAAATTTTTTTAAGCATGTGTAGAAGTATGAATATCTTGGAAACTCTGTATGAAAAGAATTGTGTACAAACAAATTATACAAAGAGAAATATCGTTGACCAACCATGGATGACAAAAGGGTTGAGAAATGCTTGTAAAAAAAGAATTATTTGTATTCATGTTTCTTGAAATTGCGAAGTCAGAACGCTGAAGAAAAATATAAAAAGTATAAAAATAAATTAGTAGGGATTATAAGGAAACATAAGAAAGAATATTATAGTAAATTATTAGATAAAAGTAATGGTGATATGAAAGCAACATGGCGAGTAATGAATAGTGTTATGAAGAATCATAAAGCAAAAACTAGTATTTCAAAATATTTTGTAAAAGAAAAAGATGAAGTTTATGATGAAAATGAAATTGTCAATGGATTTAATCAATATTTTGTGAATGTTGGATCAAGCCTTGCAGCTAAAATACCAAAAGTAGATAATAATGTGAGCCATTCAATTACAGGCTGTGCAAACAGTATTTTTCTAAATGGAACTAACAAAGAGGAAATAATGAAGGTAGTAAAAAATCTTACAGACAAGAGATCAAAGGACTGGGTGGACATGGATATGATGTTTGTAAAGGATATAATGAGCCATGTTATTGAGCCGTTTACATATATATGTAACTTATCATTTTCAACAGGAATATTTCCAGATAATATGAAAGTAGCTAAGGTAGTTCCTCTTTTTAAAAATGGTGATAAATGTGTGTTCAACAATTATAGACCTATATCCTTGTTACCACAGTTTTCTAAAATTCTTGAAAAACTATTTGTGAACAGACTAGATCAATTTATAGACAAACAAAATATTCTAAGCAACAGTCAATATGGGTTCAGAGCTAAAAACTCTACATCAATGGCTCTCATGGAATTAATGGAACAAATAACTACTGCTGTCGATCAAAAACAATATTGTGTCAGTATTTTTGTTGATTTAAAAAAAGCATTCGATACTATTGATCACACCATTCTCCTTGAAAAACTGAACAAATATGGTATTAGAGGACCAGCATTACAGTGGGTATCTAGCTATTTGAAAGATAGGAAACAATTTGTACAAATAAATGATGTAAGATCTGACCTCTGTAATATCACATGTGGAGTTCCCCAGGGCTCTGTGCTTGGACCAAAGCTATTTATTTTATATGTGAATGACTTGGTAAATGTGTCAGGACTCCTTAAATGTATACTTTTTGCTGATGATACCACATTTTTCTGTTTAGGTGAAGATATAGAACAAATGTTGGAATTGATAAAGACAGAATTTACCAAAATACAAACTTGGTTTAAAATCAATAAATTATCATTAAATCTAGAAAAAACTAATTACATGATATTCAGTAATAAAAAGAAAACTGTTGATGTTCCACTCAAAATTGAGGGTGTTGAGATTTGTAGAGTGAGTGAGGTGAAGTTTTTGGGTGTTATTATTGATGACAAACTGACATGGAAACAACACATAAATTCTGTAAGAATAAAAATAGCTAAATCGATTGCAGTACTGTACAAAGTCAGAGACCTATTGAATGATAAAGCTCTGTATTTGTTGTATAACACAATCATTGTTCCACACTTAATCTATTGTATTGATGTTTGGGGGAAAGCGTGTAAAACAATCACAAAGCCTATTTTTGTATTACAGAAAAGAGCTGTAAGAATTATCACTAGAAAACATTACTGTCATCCATCCAGTACATTATTTTATCAACTGAAATTATTGAAGTTCCATGATTTGGTTGATTATAATATTTTATCAATTATGTATAGGGCTCAGAATAACGAATTACCTTTAAATGTCCAAATGAATTTTGTTAAAAGACAAAGTTGTTATAATCTTAAGGGGACAGAGATGTTTGTAAAACCACAATTCAGAACTAGTTTGAAGGGACGTTCTACCTCAATCCAGGGAATTAGATTATGGAATGGCTTGGAGAATGTAGTTAAAAATGCCAAGTCACTGTTTACATTTAAGAAAATGATCAAAAGGAATTTGTTGAAAAAATATATATGAATTAGCATAATGTGTATTGTATCAATTATTAGTTATGTATTAGTATTAGAAAATTAGAAAGAGTTAGTCATTTTGTACTGCTGGTGAAAGATTATTATTGTTTAATCTGATTGTTTGAAAAAAGGGGCAGATATAATAAGATTTATTCTTCTTTCTGCTACCTTTCATTTTTTTACATTGTGTACGTATCATTAATGGAATTGTCTTGTATTGTGTTTCTTTTGTAAAAAAATGAACAAATTTAATAAACATAAACATAAACATAAGTAGGCATAATTATGTTTGTAAACTGTAAAGTATGTTTGTTCATGTTTTTATTTGTATATAACAGGTCTATCCATTTGTATAAAACTATCATTAATAAAACATGGTTCATCTTCACCTTGTTTGAGGCATCAGTGTGAAAAGAGACTGGGAGTGTTCTGCTTCCACTTTTCAATTTTTGGACAACTTCTATCATATTCTGCTGCCATCAGGTAGGAGACTGAGAAGTCTCCAGGCTCGAACCAGCAGACTGAGTGACAGCTCTGTTCATCAGGCAGTCAGGATGCTAAACACTCTGCCTGCTCTGCCTCCCCTACCATTTGAACAGCCTTAACACAAAAAACTTTCTCACACATTACCACACAACACAAATATTCTAACACTGGACTCTGTGTCATCAAAACGGGTTATTCACTTAAAGGGGACCAAATGTAGGATATATAATTTTTTGTGATGTATCTGTGTGCTATCCAGACCATTTTCAGTCAATTTTATACACAAAATAATGATTAGATAATAAAATATCCCCTTTCTAATTCTGCCAAATTTCACTTCCGTTCAAAACAGGCTGTTTATGATAATGAGCTCGGAAGTGCACGCCCGTCAAAACTCTGTCTCCGCCCTCTGTAACTGCCAGTATCTCAAATCTGTTGTTGTTTTAAAATTAGCCTTTTTTTATTACTTGTTTGACTTACTGTTAGTGCTAGCTTAAAAAATAACTTACCGAAAGCTGTTTGTGTGCGCCGCCATTAGCTGCTCCTTTTTATCATGCCCTCCCGAATCCGAGCTCTTCCTCCTCATTCGGTAACAAACAGCCCGCGTAGCTCCTGCTAGTTGCATGCGGCGCTGGTCCACGGTTGCACATCCAATCCAGACAAACGCAAACTTCACAGAGTGTTTCCAGTTAATTTGTCCATATGAGGCAACCTAACCTCTGACCGGACCGGACCCACACTGTCCTCAAAAGCCAGCAGCTAACTGCAGCCCGATCTCTCCGGAAAAAAAAAAAAAAAAGATGCCGCGACCGAGAAGCGAACCCGTGTCCTTCGGATAACGAGTCCAATTCACTACCTCTAGACCAACCGGGCAGTTGTGCAAAAAGCAGTCTTTCATCGTATAAGAAACAATCACAACCACCTACATTTAGAACGCTGAAGTTTTGATTAGATTTTGATGAAGTGAAAGGTATTCTTAAAATAAATAAGTTGCTAATCTGAAAATATATCGATCAGTGGTGCTTGATGGTAGAGACTGTCGTCCCGCGAGTAAGTGTGTCACACACTTACTCGCGTGTGTGTGTGTGTGTGTGTGTGCACAGTTTTCTGCCGGCTGCGCGTTGGGAGCGATATTACACTAAAAATTGAACTAAAACGTAAAAATAACAATTATAAAGTATTATTATGTCGATGTATATATCTAGTTTCACCCCGATTTCTCCGAAACAAAAGGCTTTAAATAAAAAGGGGAAAAAAAAACGATGCCGTTGACAGGACGCGAACTCTAGTCTCCTGCGTGCCGCTCAAGTGTCTTAACCGCTCGACCAAACTGACAGTTGTGTAAGAGCAGTCCTCCATCATATAAGAAACAAGTCCAAACCGCGAGAGTGTGTGTGCACAGTTTCAACGAGACAGAGTTCATTCAAACAAGGTAATAAAACATTCTGGTTTTACTCAAGATGTGCTGCTGGCTGGAGCAGGGCTGAGCCCATAGCCCCCCCGGGGGCTAAATAAATGAATAAATAAATAAATGACCGCCAGGTCAGTTCCTAAACTGCTCGGCAACCGTGACGTCTTTTATAGTGAAGTGGGTTGAGCCGCACCAGGGGTTGCTAGGTGAGGGGCTGGACTCAGGTTTGGTGTGGGTTGTGGCTGCGGTTTGTGACGTCACAAACCGCAGGAAGTGCAATCGGAGTGTTTCTATCAAAGATAAATAAATATACTTATAGTAAATAAACCACTGGGTGCATTTTTTTGGCCTTAGGACTGTTTCTTTATGAAGTAAATACCCAAATTTGAGTAAAAAAACATTAAAAAGTGAATTTTGAATATGTGGTCCCCTTTAACTCTCGGTCATGTGCTTATTCAGTTTGCACTACTTCTCGTATTTGCACTAATGTTTGTATTACATCACTGCCTATAGTCATACTACTGTTTACATTCACTGTTTACATACTACTGTTTACATTCAATGTTTACATTTATTAATACTGTTTACATTTATTACTACTGTTTACATTTATTACTACTGTTTACATTTACACTACTTTTATATCTACACCACTGCTGATACATATACAGTACTCTCTGACCAGCACTGCATATGCCACTTTTGCCTCTATACCTACATCAACTACTACCTCATACATATACTGTGTACATTAACTCATATGCTGCTTTGCCACTTTTGCAAATGTCAATGCTAGAACCTTCAGTTTATTTTATAGATATACTTTTTATACTTTTTTTTATACTACTATGCAAAAACTCAGGACAGTATTACACTTTTATTATTTCATTCTATGCTTATGTTCATTAAATGTTTAGTGTTTTAGTTTCAGTATTAGTTTTAGCGTTGGGTAAATTTTCATACTCTATACTACTATGCAAAAACTCAGGACAGTGTTACATTTTTACCATTTTATGCTTATGTTTATTAAATGTTTCAGTGTTTTAGTGTTTAAATGGTTACTGTTGCACCGAGGGACTGAGAGAAACGCAATTTCAATCCTGTGTATGTCCTGTACATATTGCAGTTCTGACAATAAAGTTGACTTTGACTTTGACTTGATATTCTGTTATAATTATTTTAGTAATACAAGTTCATAATATAATAGTGGCTGGGGAGAGGGAAGTCTGGGCCTCCCTACTTAGGCTGCTACCCCCGCGACCCGACCCCGGATAAGCAGAAGAAAATGGATGGATGGATGGATGGATGGATGAAGTTCATAATATAAATAGAATTGTGAGGGTCCAGACTTAAATAAGGACAAAGGTGTTCAAAAATCCAACAAATACAGGTAATTCAATTTAATAGTTCCAAAAATAAACTAACAAAGAATACAATTTCAATGAAAAATAAATCAAAAGATAATAACAAATTTGGGCCCAACTTAAACAGGTCAACTGAAGTCTAACAAGGAGGAATGATTCCAGATTAGATTTTAAATAACTGATTTATGGGGAAGAAAAATGATCTATTTTACTGTGATCCACCTGATGAGCTCCACCTATACTTAAGGCTGCAGTCAAGTCCTACTCTTCGCTGGAGCATTGATGCCTACTCATGGTATTTATGCTTCTAGCCAGTTTGTGAGTACAGTACTTTGAGAGACACTTACCTTGTTTTTTGTTGTGTTTCCAGTCCTCGTTTCCATCTTGGTCCTGGGACCAGTTCTCTGCTCATCGTGTCTTGCCCTCCAACCACTTGCCTGCCTCATTTCGCCCTCTGGGATTCATCTCAAGGAACTAAGGATTTCTCTGTAAAATAACAAACAAAACTAGATCAATCATCTTGAAAGAGCCTTCTGGTCAAGCCTTTCTGACAGTTTGTTTCATCTTCTAGGAAATCCAGAAGATCCCTGTACATGTGTACAGTATATAGACTTGCACTGTAAATAATAAACACTGTTACTTTTGCACCTCTTCGTCTTGTGTCGTTCTGGGTCTCATTACCAACTGGGTAAACCTTTGAAATCATAACACTATGACCACTTTATTGTTCTTTTTACATATTTTGTGCTAATTTCAGCTTACTTTTTTGTTCTAGTTTTATATCTTTCAAAATATGAAACTTTCCCTTAAACATTATTCTCTTAAATCTGTTTTCTTTTTTATCTTGTTGAGATTTTAGCTACTGTTCTGCTACTTTTAACTAGCATTTTGATACTTTCAGCAAAAAAATGCTACTTTAGCTAGTGTTTTGCTACTCATCAATATTTTCCTCTTTTTGCTGAAGCTTAGCAGTTTAAGCATCTGTCTTTTAGCTACTATATGTCATGTGTTTGCCCCTCACAGCCAGCCATGTTCATGTTTGTTGTTAAAGAAACTGAAGTGACCTAAAATCCGATATCAGTCTCCTTAAGTTGGTCACCCACCAGACTGGTCTAAGGGTCTTTTCTTCCACTTTATGATAAAGAGGCTCTGGGTCCTGCAAGGACAATAACCTTCACATCAACGTGAAGAAGACAAAGGAGATGATTGTGGACTTCAGAAGGAACAAACAAACCCCACACACCCCACTGAACATAGGAGGATCTGCAGTGGAAGTGGTCTCCAGCTACAAGTACTTAGGTGTACGGTACACATGAACGATAACCTCAGCTGGAGCAACAACACCACCAGCCTGATCAAGAAAGTTCATCAGAGACTCTACTTCCTCAGACGGCTGAGACGAGCTGGTCTGAGAAGTTCAGACCTCATCTCCTTCTACAGGTGTGCAGTGGAGAGAGCAAATAAATAGAATCAATCTACTGTATTTTTTTAGTACCAGACAGTTCTCTTAAATATTCCTAATATTAAAGGTCCTGAGTTGACTCCTAATGCATCTTAGCATATATAACATTTCACCATATAAATGTACCTTAAATGTTTCAATGTTAATAAGCTAGTAACTTGCAAGAGACTTTGTTTTCATTCTCCAGATCAATACAGTGTTAAAAATAGTAAAACACCACAAGTGAAAATACTCACTTTTGGGATATGGGAAGTCACCTGCTGCATGATGAGGTTAAGCTGGTGAGCATAGCAGTGGACATAGTGGGCATTTACATAGACATCTTGGATTTTCTTCTGTACACCACCTGTCTGTTACACAGGTAGATTGGAAATAATCACTGCCGGTGTCTAGAGATGAAGGTGTTGTGTGGATTTTATTCTGTAAAGAAAGTACAGAAGGCACATTAATTATGTATTTTTTTTTAGCATTTTCCACATTGCTTGAAGTGCTTTGTGTACACATAAGTATGTAATCACATTTTAACTTTCTTAATACAACATAAATAATAATATCCAGGTTATTTCAATTGCATCCCATCCACAGTGATCTTTACAATATTAAAATTAAATTCAAATAATTATATAATCAATGTTTCATAACATGAAAATTTCAAACTATTTAATCTTTCTGCTACTTGGTTTATTTAAGTTTAGAGTGTCTTTGAAACAACAGCACAACTTATAATGAAACTAAAGTTTAACTAAACTAAACTAAAACTAAAGTTTATTTATTCATTCAGATTTATTCATCAGAAAATTTGCAACTGCTGCAAAACGAAACGAGACAAAAGTTAACACAGACACTCTGGAGTAAAACAGTTCAAAGCTGAAGATGGACAGACAGGAGTCGTCTTCAGGTCACATTCGGGTTTATAACTAGCAACTTTTATAATGTACAGTACACCACAACATAAGCACAGCTAGTAGCTAGCTATTGTGTGACTGACCGCAACACACACACGACACCACGTCAAGCACACAGATGAA
>JBBPBX010028235.1:0-29188 GCA_038048925.1 Garcialebias charrua
TTAGGCTGCTACCCCCGCGACCCGACCCCGGATAAGCGGAAGAAAATGGATGGATGGATGGATGGATATAAATATAAAGTCTCTTGCAGCGTGAGCTGATCGTCTTCGGCTGGGTTGTCTGGTTAAAGTCTGTGTATTGTGTCGGGTGTTTGTTTCCGATGTGCCTAATCAGGTTTGTTGTGTTAAATGCAGCCTTTTCCTTACCTCCGCTTGACGAACTTTACATATGTCACAGTTTGCAAATGCAGTCATCCACTTTAAAATATCTCCACACGACAGACATCGCTGCCTCCACTTCAAGCTAATGCCGCGCAGTGGTGTCAAAAGTATTCACATTCATTACTCAAGTAGAAGTATAGATACTGGGATTTAAAATTACTTCTGTAGAAGTAGAAGTATCAACTCTAGCTTTTTACTCAAGTAAAAGTAAAAAAGTACTGGTTTCAAAAACTACTTAAAAGTATAAAAGTAAAAGTAGCGTAAGAAAAAGCAACAACAAAGACAAATGCTTAGGCCGCACCACACATACTATTGTATACAACCCCACCTCCCCCACAAAAATCATTTTTTTAGACTAGTATTCAAAGTCAAAGTCAAAGTCAACTTTATTGTCAGATCTGCAATATGTACAGTACAGGACATACACAGGACCGAAATTGCGTTTCTCTCAGTCCCTCGGTGCAACAGTAAACATCTAAACATTGAAACACTGAAACATATAATAATAGACATAAGCATAAAATAGTAAAACTAACACTGTCCTGAGTTTTTTGCATAGTGGTATAAGAGTATGAAAATTTACACCAACTCTAAAACTAAAACATTAAACATTTAATGAACATAATACTGTCCTGAGTTTTTGCATACTAGTATAAAAAAAGAGTATAAAAAGTATAACTAAAATAAACTAAAGGTTTCTAGCATTGACATTTGCAAAGTGGCAAAGCAGCGTATGAGTCAATGTACACAGTATATGTATGAGGTAGTAGTTGATGTTGTTATAGAGGCAAAAAGTGGCATATGCAGTAAGGCACATTGGGCATCCCTAAATAAGACCGTTCAGAGCACACTGTATATGTACCAGCAGTGGTGTAGATATTAGAGTAGTGTAAATAAATGTAAACAGTAGTAATTACATGTAAGCAGTAGTAATAAAAGTAAACAGTATTAATAAATGTAAACAGAGAATGTAAACAGTATTATGATTATAGGCAGTGATGTAATACAGACATTAGTGCAAGTATGAGAAGTAGTGCAAACTGTATGAGCACATGACCGAGAGTTTAGTGAAAACCCGTTTGATGACACAGAGTCTAGTGTTAAAAACTTTGTGTTGAGTGATAATGTGTGAGAAAGTTTTAGTGTTAAGGCAGTTCAAATGGGAGGGGGGGCAGAGCAGGCAGATTATATTATATTGTTAATGTTGAAAAACTAGGGGTGCACTAAGCTACCTGTCTTAACTGCATATATGCCCATTGAAAATAGGGTTGCCAACTCCTTGATAAATAAATAAGGGACACCTCTCGGCAGGGCTGGTCACCCCATTTAACCCCCCCCACACACACACACAAAAACCCTGCCTGCCCCTCCTCACTTTGAAATCAACCTGAATTCATTTGGATACGTGTTTTTGAATTATAAAAATATGTATAAACAAATTATTACACAATTAACCATTTATTTTTAGTGCAAATAGAATTGCCAGAAACAAACATATCTTTTGAAAATTATGTATCTTTCTTAAACAGACCTCTGTCCTGCTTAATAACTTAAAACAGTATTAAATAACAAAAAATCAATACGAACATTCTGTAATAGTGCATTTAGTGCAACGTGCAAATAAAGTTTGTAGTAAATCTGTAAACATAAACACATTGTGCCTCAAAGGCCATGGCTTTCCACTTGTAGTAAAAATAAAAAACTTGTAAACTAAAACAGTGGAACGTTACATTATGGAGTAGGGGTGCACCGATTTCAATTTTCTGGCCGATCACCGATTACCGATTTTTAGAAAGTCTGACCTGCCGATTCCGATTTTGGCCGATACCGATTTTCAGGTGTCAAAAGGTCAAAATGCACCCTAAATTTTCAGGATTTTCCAACCTTTGCTGAGGCAGATAAAATCGGTAAATAAAATCGGCTTCTCATTTAAAGATCGGCCGATCACCGATCTCCCCAAATTAAGGAAATCAGAGCCGATCGATCGGCCGGCCGATTTATCGGTGCATCCCTATTATGGAGTCAACCTATTTTTTCCATTTGTATTTCTGCTGAGATCGTGCTGCAGCAAGGAGTGCTCTGTTTTTCAGTGCCAAAGAGTAAAACTCTGAGCAAGACATTTCATAATTTAGACTGACAATGAGCTCACTTCTAATTAGTTCAGTAGAACATTTGTTTCGCACATCAGTCCACTTACTTTTCATGAAAGAGAAAATCCTTTCCACAAACCCAGTGGAAGATGGGATGCTGAGGACAAAGGATACAACAGCTGGATGTTGGGGAGGTCAGCTGCCTGAAGAACTTGCATCCACTTCTCTGCTGTTCCCTGGGACTGCCACCGTTCTTTCTCCTGAGGTGAGGTGGTGAGGTGGTCTATCAGGCTGTTTGCAGTCACACATTCCTCATACAGCTCATCCATAGACATGTTTAGCCTGCCAAAAGGTGTTAAAGTTCATTAGTGACACATAGCCTAGGTTATGTAGTGATAAATAAATGGAAAAACGTGTATTGTTTATAAGAAAGTTCATTCTCAATGAGAATGTATGTAATGGTGTATTGTTTATATTTATAATTTAGCATTGTATTTAAACTACATTTTGAAATGTATTTATTAATTTACCTATATGAACTGTGTTTTTTTAAAGATGGACAAGGTTGTATGTTTGCATAGTGTAAAGTAAATTCACAATTATGTATTTATTTGTACGTGTCAATTGTACACTTTTGTTTATAACTATCAATAATTAAACATGGTTCACCACTACACTGGAAATTATTGAATTTTTACCTGCCAACCAGGTGAAGACTCAGTGATCTTCTCCACTTCCTCAAAGGATATTTTTCCAGATGGCAGTTTTTTTTTTTTTTTTTACATACCATATCTGTCTCTGGTGTTGCCCGGTGCAACGTTGTACGAGATCTCGCGATATTAAACTCCCGCGATATCTCTCGTTGAGAGGTAACGTTGTCTCGCGAGACGCTAATGCTAGCGCTAGCAGAGCCCCTAACAAGTCAGCGTCACGGACAGCATGGCTTCGCCGGATGAAGTTGCTATAGAAGACGCCCCAACTACTGATGGAGGGTCACGGTCCCGCAGACGCTTCTACATTGATGGAGGGTCCCGGAGCTGCCGACGCTGCCCCGGATGTAAAGACACACGCGTGTGACCGGTGTTGCCAGATAGAGTCCCACCCACCCAAAGCACTCTTTACCCGCAAAAGTCAGAAGGAAAATCGCGGTGAACCGCCCAATCTGGCAACACTGGTGAGTGACGACGGCTGCTGATGCGGATATTTATGTCAATTTTTGGTTAAGTCCTGCGTGAATATCTATATTCTACAAAAAAAAAAACGGCAAAATGAAAGAAAAGTAACGAGGCTATTTTTAAAAAGTAAGGAGTAGAAAGTACCAGTAATTGCCTGAAAATGTAAGAAGTAGAAGTATAAAGTAGGCTGAAAAATAATTACTTTACTAAAGTATAGATAACTAAAATTTGTACTTAAGTAAAGTAACGAAGTATTTATACTTCGTTACTTGACACCTCTGCGCGTTCCGCTTATTTTTTACGACAGTCACTGCTTTACGGCAGGCACTGCTGCAAAAATATTGTGCATGTTTTGTTCTGAGACAATTTGACTCTGTAACACAACATACAGTTAATATAATATTCCCGTTTGTGTTTAGAATAAATATACACATATATATCCGATCCCTGATCGGTGTGTAATGCCCGATTCAAGTAGAGTCTGAAATCACGTGATCGGGACCGATTTCCGATCATGTGATCGGATCGGGACATCCCTAGTCACTATCTCCTCTGACAGACTGATGTTAGACAAGTAATCTCTGAAAAAAACTATACTGTAGTCCCCTTGCTTCTCCAGGTGTTACTAAAAGCATTTCTAAAAACCCACAGTGACCCGCCGTTAACCACCCCAGTTTTTAACCAGCCAATAAAAACAGAGTTTTTAACCAGCCAATAAAAACAGAGTTTCTCACGCCCCTAACCCACACCCCCACCTGTCCCAGCTCCAGCGCGCATGTTCTCGTTCAAAGGATTGCAAAGGGATGCAGGACTGTTTTGTATGTGACACAAATGTATTAAATTCTCCTTCTTCATCCCTGATCTAGACTTTTCTTTTGTTTTTTTGCCAAAAGTCAAGTGATTGCTTCCTCCTCCGCTGACTCCATGACTGAAATGAGGAAATGAATGAATTTGTCACGAGCGAATTAAACTCGGGTTCAACGTGGCTGTGTGAGGCTCAGCAGATTTCATGGTGTTCTGGTGTGCTGGACCAGCGCTCCCTGTTTTTATTTTATTTTTTAGAACGTTTTATTAACATATAAACACAGAAATTCGCAGCGGCTGCGACAGGACATGCAGTGGAGGCGGAGCTATGGAGGCTGAGCTGAAGTTCAGCCGAGAGCAAGGGGGAGGGACCAGAAACGTGTCTCTGTTCAAAAAATTTCTAAGTTCCAGCATGTTCCAAAAACTACATATAGCAGCTTTAAGAAACTCTAACTGGCTTTCATGCAAAAAGAATACCAGAGTCTTACAGGCAGATGTTTTGTATCTTTCTCTATCAGCTGCCATGACGATAGTGATTGGCTTTGAAGGAAGTGCCAATAAGATCGGCATTGGCATCATAAGGGACGGAGAAGTGCTTTCCAACCCGAGACGAACCTACATTACACCTCCCGGTCAAGGTAAGTTCAGTTAAACCCACTCCGTGCACTCATCTGAGTAACTTTGAACACGTTTCTTTTCAACACGTCAGGGTTCATGCCGAGCGATACAGCCAGACACCACCGTGCAGTTGTACTGACTGTCCTGAAGGAGGCGCTGGAGCAAGCGGGGTTGAAGCCCACAGACATTGACTGTGTGGCGTACACGAAAGGTCCGGGAGAAAATGGCATTGCAATTCTGATTACTGTATGCAAGACGTTGATTCATTTTTGTCCTTGTTTTCTTTTGTCGCAGGTCCTGGTATGGGGGCTCCCTTAGTAACTGTAGCTCTAGTGGCTCGCACGGTGGCGCAGATCTGGGGGAAGCCGCTCCTTGGAGTCAACCATTGTATCGGACACATCGAGATGGGCCGACTCATCACCAAAGCCAACAACCCCACGGTGCTGTATGTTAGCGGGGGCAACACCCAGGTTGGTTCAAGCACAGTGGACTCAGTTCTTGGGGTTCAGTGTAGGTTTAGTCTTCTTCAACGCTTCACTTTCTGCAGCTCTGGACGATCAGACATAATAAACTTTTCCCTCTGGTGCTGCAGGTTATTGCCTACTCAGAGCGACGGTACCGAATATTTGGGGAGACTATTGACATAGCAGTTGGCAACTGTTTGGACAGGTTTGCTCGGGTTATTAAGGTACAAGCTTTTATGGTCACAGATTAATATTTATTGTACGTTCATCTTCTCACGTGAAACTATCTCCTCATAGATTTCTAATGACCCAAGTCCAGGGTATAACATCGAGCAGATGGCCAAAAAGTGAGTAGAACCATTAGGTGTTTTTATTGGATATTCAGACTTTATTTGTGTGTCCTCCTGTTGCAGGGGTTGTCAAAGTGTGGGAGGATCACCCGCCCCAACAAGCTGTTATTTATGTCACAACATTTGTTGTTGCTATACTTAAAGGCCGGCGCAGAGCTCCGCGCTGGACCGAGCCCCGCGCCACGCGTGTGTGCTGTGCGTGGGGGGTTCACAGCAGAGCTCAGTGTGAAGCAGCGTGTGGCTCCAACGTTTTCGCTCCAAATACTTGATGTCATTTGAGCAGAAGCAGGGCGGAGCGTTTAGCTACGGGACAAATTGAGGTCGCTGATTGGTCATTTGCTGACAGCCTACTGATTTGATTGACAGGTCGGGTCTGAGAAGAATGTCGGGTCTGTGAGAAGAAAAGGCAGAGGGCTGCGCAGCGGTTTTCTGTGTTTATATGTTCATAAAAAGTTTTTTAAAATACAATTAAAACAGGGAGCGCTGTCTTCAGCCCACACAGCAGAAAAGCACACCAGGAAATATTTAGAAGCTGGCGCATCCACGTTGGACATGAGTTTAGTTCACTTGTGACAAGTTCATTCATTCCTCCTCATCGGAGGAGGAAGTGAATGGTGACCGCTTCAAGCGATCACTTGACTTTTGGCAAAAAAACAAAAGAAAAGTCCGATCAGCGATGAAGAAGGGATATTTAATACATTTGTGTAACATACAAAACAGTCCGCGACCGGGCAGTTTATTGTGAGACAACGCGCGCGCGTGAGCGGTCATAAAATTTGAGCTTGGCGCGTTCGCGCGAGCGTTCAAAGGCTTGTGCAGCGGCGCTCACACGGCATGGCGCGGCGCTGGCAACAGCGCGGAGCTCTGCCCCGGCCTTTAATGTTCCATTCATACATTAAAAATGGTTGTTGTACACATTTTTATTTTTGTCTTACACAATTTAAACATCTTTAACAGCCTCAGGCACCCATGTCTTATGTTGTTGGGTTGTTTGTGTTTCTTTGGACGGAGCCCTGTACTGAAATTCAATTTTGTTGTGCTTAGAGATGCACCAATCCGATACCAATATCGGTCCGGGTATCGAAAAACAACTTTTGGATTGGGTATCGGTGACAATGTGACCGATCCACAACTGGGCAGGTCTATTCACTCTAATTCTATGCTTTTTGCTCTGAGTGTCATCACGCGCTAGCGAACTCGCTGCAGATTGTTTTCAAAATGAAGTTTTACGTTAATAATTAATGGGGAGTGGTGGCGCAGAGGTTAGAGACTGTGGACCTGTGATTGGAAGATTGCCGGTTCAAGCCCCGGTACGGACAACATCAAAAAATGTGGATGGAAAAAGGTGAAACACCCACACCTGCCTCCACCCTCATTCACCCCACTCTTGGCCCCTGAGCAAGGCCCTTAACCCCCACCATCTGTTCCCTAAAAAAAAAAAACAGGTCTCTCTTGAAAATGAGTTCTCGTGGCTCAATGAGACTACCTGTATAAATAAAGGGTAAATGAAATTCAGCACTGGGTTTGTATCTCAATCCAGGTAGACAACAACAAAAATGTTTCAGAAACAGGTCCAGATGACATGATTTAGCCATTTTTGTTAATTCAGCACAGTTTTTCTGTATCAGATCGGTATCGGATTGGTATCGACTGACACAAAACTTCAGGTATCGGAAGTGAAAAAAGTGGATCAGTGCATCTCTAGTGCTTCTGCACAATAACAATAAAAAGCAATCTTATTCTTTGTTTTCCACAAACATCAATGACATCCAATAATAACCACCCCCACTCTAGGTTATGCACGCCCCACACTTTGAGAAGCCTTTTCGATTGTATTTAGTTTTAAACCCTTCATGTTTTCTTGTCCCTGCTGTCAGAGGGACTCGGTATGTGGAGCTGCCTTATACAGTAAAAGGAATGGACGTGTCGTTTTCTGGAATTTTGTCCTATATTGAGGTAAGCATGTTGGCTCGTTTGCAAAACTTCAGCTGGATAAGGAAACGTTTGGACACTAACAGCTTTTATTTAACATTAAAGTTTTATAATGTCAGTGCTATTGTTTGGTGTTCACATCAAAATCAGAGAAAGTCCTTTGAAGCAGCTGAATCTCTACGGTAGTCTTACTGACCACTCAAGTCACATTCACACACAAATCAAGGGCAACTGGTGGAAACCACTATCGAATCACCGACTGACCAACTGAAAGACTCATCCAGAAACACATCAAACAAGTTAAAAGAATAAACAACCTCATTTTTTTTAGAAGTGTATATTTAAAGTCCAGACTCAAGTGCTCTTGGGTATTCATAGAATATAATGATTATAAGTTTTATACACTCAGGCCATGCAAGTGTTAAAAAAAACCTTAAGAATATTGCTAGTTACTGATGATGGTGAAAGGCTTAGAGGTAATCCAGACTCAGAAGTGTTGGATAGACTGTTCCAAGCTGTTGTTAATCCATTATTTGTTCAACCTTTATTTATACAGGTTAGTCTCATAATAATTCAGTTTAGATTAAGGCTCGTCAGTACTCAACAACTGAAGAAGTCTGCTGTCTCCCTTGTAGTTTTAAAACATTCTTTTCAGCATAGGCTCCACAAGAAACTGCAGCGCAGAACTCCTGGGAGACCCCTCCCCCAAAATTTCCACCATTGCTTTCCTTACCACAACTACAGATATGTATTATATAGGGATGCACGATATTATCGGCATGGTATCGTATCGGACGATATTAGCGATATAGTGAATTATTGAACATCGGCCATTCCATCAAAATAACTCACCGATATAAAAGACGCTGCTTTTGTATGACAACCCAGTGACGCACTGTGATGATGTCACCTGATCTGATCACCTTAATAATAATAATAATAATAATAATAATAATAATGAATTTAATTTATAACGCACTTTTCATTAACAAAAATCTCAAAGTGCTACAAAGTGCAACTAAAATCAAAGATCAAATAAAAACAAGTGATAAAATAAAGTAAAATCAATGATAAAACAACAAAAATCAATAATAAAATTAATTAAAAATAATGATAATATCAACTAAGATTAAATCATGTGGAGGCAGAGTAGGCTCGCTTAAAAAGAAAAGTCTTTAAGCCTTGTTTAAAGTCAACCAGTGACTGTGGAGCTCTCAGGTAGTCAGGGAGAGAGTTCCATAGGCGGGGGGCAGCCACACAGAATGCCCGGTCTCCCATGATCCTTAATTTGGTTCGTGGAATGTGAAGGAGATTACTGTTCTGTGATCGTAGAGACCGGGTGGATGAGTATGGAATAAGAATGTCCTTTAGATAATCTGGTGAAGTTCCGTGTAAGCATTGGTGTGTAATGAGAGCAGTTTTGTACTGAATTCTGTAGGTGACAGGAAGCCAATGAAGGTTATGGAGAATGGGTGTAATATGTTCAAATTTACGAACTCTCAACAAATCCTTGCTGCACTGTTTTGAATATATTGAAGCTTCTGAAGGTTTTTGCCAGGGATTCCAATAAACAGGGAGTTGCAGTAGTCGAGCCTGGAGGAGACAAAGGCATGGACGAGTTTCTCAGCATCAGAAAAAGTCAGAGATGGGCGAAGTCTGGAGATGTTTCGAAGATGGAAGAAGCAGGTTTTAAACAGATGCTTAATGTGATTTTCAAATGTAAGATGAGAGTCCATTTTTATTCCAAGATTTGTAACAGAGGTGGAGAGGGGGATGTCTTGTCCAGAAAAGGAAATTGTTGTTATAGTTGATGTTTGTATCTGGTGAGGGGTGCCAATCAATATGGCCTCAGTCTTGGAGCAGTTTAATTGAAGAAAGTTCTGATTCATCCATGCCCTTATTTCCTCCAGGCAGGTAGAGAGGGCAGTGAGTGAAGATGGAGATGACAATGGTGATGATGTGATGCTCCAGTCCTGATGTAAAGCTGTGTATCGTCGGCATAACAGTGAAAAGAAATGTTGAACTGATTAATAATTTGACCTAAAGGCAGCATGTAAAGGGAAAATAGCAGGGGCCCCAGAACTGACCCTTGGTAAATGGTAAATGGAGCTTATTTATATAGCGCTTTCCAGCCCCCTATGAGGGGCCCCAAAGCGCTTTACAATACCAACCATCCACCCATTCATACACACATTCATACACCGGTAGCGGCAGACTGCCATGCAAGGCGCTTTCCAGTCCTACCGGGAGCAACTCGGGGTTAAGTGTCTTGCCCAAGGACACAACGGCACATGGTGTGGGGAACCGGGATTCGAACCGCCAACCTTGCGATCGGGGGACGACTGCCATTACCACTACGCCACGGCGCCCCACCTGACCCTTGAGGGACACCACAGGAGACACAGACTGTCTGGGACGTGGCGTTGCCAAGACTAACACATTCCAGCCTATCGGAGAGGAAAGATTTGAACCAGTCCAGGACTGTGTCACAGAGACCGACCTCCACATGAAGACGGTGGAGGAGGATACTATGGTCCACAGTGTCGAAGGCTGCAGTGAGGTCAAGGAGGACAAGGATGGAGGGAGAACCAGTGTCAGCAGCCAAGAGGACATCATTGGTAACTCTCAGCAATGCAGTCTCAGTACTGTGAGCTGCCCTGAATCCAGACTGGAACTTCTCATACAGGGAGTGTTGTTGTAGGTGGTCCTGCAGCTGAGCAGCAACAGCTTTCTCCAGCACTTTAGACAGAAAAGGGAGGTGTGAAATTGGGCGGTAATTAGAAAAAATGTCGGGATCCAAATTAGATTTTTTCAGAAGAGGCCTAATGATGGCAGTTTTTAGAGGCAGTGGAACATGACCAGATTGTAGAGACTGATTTATTATTTGTGTGATTAATGGGCTTATTGCAGAGTGATTGGATTTTATGAGAGACGAGGGGAAGGGATCCAGGGCGCAGGATGAAGGCTTCATTTTCTTGATGATGGTCTCCACCTCACTCTGAACAACTTCATCAAAGCTGCTCAGGGACCCAGAATGCAGACGGGTAGATGGCAAATGAAGATCAGGGAGGTTGTGGAGCTGAGATCTGATAGTGTCAACTTTGTTTTTAAAGATGAAAGGAACAGGTTGCATTTTTGAGCAGAGTCCTCAAGAGTTTGTTTAATGGGATTAAGCAGACGAGTTATTGTGGAGAAGAGCTGTTTAGAGTTTCCAGGGCAGGTGTTGATGATGTTAGAATAATATTTGGAGCGTGCTTCTTTAAGAGAATAGGCGTACGCTTTCTGATGTTCTTTATATGCCTGCTTATGCACAGAGAGACCAGATGATTTTACACGTCTCTCAATAGCACGGCCAGTTGCCTTCATCCTGCGCAGCTCACCAGTGTACCAGGGGGCTGAACGCGAGAAAGACACCAGTCTTGTCTTCAAGGGAGCATGTAGGTCCAGAAGCTCCTGGAGAGATTGGTTGTAGTAATCCACAGAGTCATCTGCAGATGAATGATTGACAGCGGTCAGGGAGTGAAGATCAGCAGACAGAACATCAGGGGAAATGTTTTTAAGGTCACAGAACTGGATAGGTCATTTTGGGTTTGAAGCAGGCGAAGTTGAAGGCACTTCCAGGGAGATGACCCTGTGGTCCGAGACACCCACCTTAGAGAGGAAGAAGTCAAAATGTCAGTGGTGTGGATGTGTTTTTTTTTCTTTTCATTGAGGATGTCTGATTCCTAAGATTTATGGACTACAATGAACCTCGTTACATCGTCCCCAGTTGGAGATATTTGTCCTTAACGTTACCCGAGTTACAAGCCGTCATTTCCAACGTCATTGAGAAGCTAATAGCCGATAGCACTGGGGTGAGTTTTACCACAGACATCTGGACGTCGTGTTAGCCCTGTTAGCACGATTAGTCTTACGGCACAATGGATAGACAACAGTGACGTGCGGTGAGGTTCATGGCTGGTGAGGCACTGTGCAGTTTTTTTTCATATGTATAATAAAAAACAGACAAAAACTGTTCTCCACGTTTTGGCTTCTGTCTGCCATAGCTTCTTCAGCGCTTTGGATACTTTGGATAGCATTATTTTCTTCTTTTATAATACATGAACCCTACAGAGTAGTTTATTCACCATTTGATTGGCAGCAGTTAACGGGTTGTGTTTAAAATCTCATATCAGCAATCTTTACACATACAAACTGTAGCACACAAAAAAGCACATTTAATTTGGAGAAAAAAATTATTTTAGTCTTACCTTTTACTTATAAATTAAACTATAACAAAATCTATTTTTATTTTACAGAAAAGAGCTGTGAGAATTATTACAAGAAAGCCTTAATGTCATCTATCTAATATATTATTTAAACAACTCAAAGTACTGAAGTTTTATGATTTGGTGGACTATAATATTTTGTTGGTAATAGAACCCTCAAATGTTCAAATGTATTTTGTTGAGAGAAAGCTGCTAGTTTAAAGGGAACTGACATTTTTGCAAAGCCAAGGTATAGAACTAGTTTGAAGGGATGGTTTATTTCAATACAGGGAGTTGAATTGTGGAATGTTTTGGGAAATCATGTTAAAAATGTAAACTCTGTGCTGATGTTTAAAAATGATCAAAACTAAATTGTTAACAAAATACTAAAACTTTTAGTTAAAGGGGACCACATATTCAAAATTCACTTTTTAATGTTTTTTTTTTACTCAACTTTGGGTATTTACTTCATAAAAAAACAGTCCTAAGGCCAAAAAAATGCACCCAGTGGTTTATTTACTCTAAGTAGATTTATTTATCTTTGATAAATACACTTCGTTTCCCACTTCCTGCGGTTTGTGACGTCACAAACCGCAGCCAACCACCTCAAACCTGAGTCCAGCCCCTCACCTAGCAACCCCTGGTTAGGCTCAACCCACTTCTGTATTAAACACATGACTGTTGTTTTTCATGATTTCATCTCATCTTTTGTTTATATGTTCTTAATTTCATGTGTACAGCACTTTGTTGCAGCTGTGGTTTTTTTAAATGGCTTTATAAATAAAGTATAATTGTTATTTTTATGTTTTAGTTCAATTTTTAGTGTATTTGCGATCGCTCCCAACGCGCAGCCGGCAAAAATTAAACGAGCGGACCCCCGGCGTAGGGACCGGCGGCAACGGGACACTGCTTCTGGCGCGATGGAGCGGAGCTTCAACTGTACAGCCTCGCAGCAGCGAGGACCTTCTCCTTACGGATTAATTTACGGGAGACACTTGGTGAACTTTGTGTTGTCTTGACTGGAACAGCGATAACTCCCAAAATCTCCGCGTGCAACGAGCGGAGCTGGCGAACACCGGAAGAGGAACAAGCTAACATTAGCTTCGGATTCGGGTGGTCTCATGCTAAAAGGAGCAGCAAATTGCGGCGCGCTCAGACGGGTTTCGGTAAGTTATCTTAAGCTAGCACTAACAGTAAGTCAAATGAGTAATAAAAAAAGAGCTAATTTTAAAACAACAACACATTACAGATACTGGCTGTTACAGAGGGCGTAAACAGATCGTTGAAGGGCGTGGACTTCAGAACTTGTATCAGAAACCGGTCGTTCAAAACGAAAGTTAAAAATGGCAGAATTAAAAAGGGTATAATTAATTATCTAAGAATTATTTTGTGTATTAAAATGAATTAATATTGTCAAGATAGCACACAGACATAACATAAAAATTTTAAAGACCTATATGTGGTCTCCTTTAGTTAAGTGTTTAATGTTCTAGATATTTGTAGATTGTGAAAAGTTACTCTTTTTGCTCTGTTACTTAAGCGCTGCACTTCCTCCTGCAGCGCGGGGCTGAAACAGAACCCTGAGCTCACACTAGCCCCGCCTCCAGAGGCTGGCCCCGTGTGTGTGTGGATTCACAGCCGTTTTATGAGATCGCTCAGCGCACATACAGTTTTAGACAAAAACACGAGACATTATATTCACCAGCTAAACTATAGAAATGTAGTTTATATAGCAAAAGTATTTGGACATTTTAATAGCGACATAAAAGGGGCAGGAATACGGCTCACACTGCAGCTGCAGCACGTCAGCCGAGTGATTGCGCAATCTGTGAAGCCAAGCAGCCCGTGCCTCTCTGCGCACGTCTGCATGTCTCATCTCAGTACATTTGAACGCTAAATAAGAAAAATCGGTGATTTTGACTAAAAAATAACAAAACTGGTTTAGTTTTTAGTAAAATAAGTTTATAGTACAAATCAAAGGATAAATACAATAATTACATTTATTTTTTCAATTTACATTTTTTTCTTTCCATGATGACAGGGGAGGCGTGGCCTCACTTGCCTCCCCTGACTGCACGTCACTGATAGACAAAAATTTTGATCTTAAAAAGTCTGTCCTTCATGCACAGGAGTGCAGAGGATCCCACACTGCAGCTAGGAACCTGGAACAAGCCTCCACAAGTGAGACAGCATCACGGGCGACTAATGCTAATAAATAACATTTAACACTTTTCATTTAATATAAGTTAAAGTGCTATGCATATCATATGGCTGTTACTGAATATGTCACCAGCTCTTACAGCTGTTGCACAATTTTTGTAGCAAATAAGAGAGAGGGCTATGTTCTGACAAAAGAACATATATAAAATTTCTTTCATTCATTCATTCATTCAACCTTTATTTATACAGGCTAGCCTCGTTGAGTCACGGGGACTCATTTACAAGAGGGACCTGTCTCACTCACACCAAACAACCATCCACTCTCACACTCACACCTAGGGTCAATTTAGAGTCACCAATCAGCCTAACAAGCATGTTTTTTGGTCTGTGGGAGGAAACCGGAGTACCCGGAGGAAACCCACGCATGCACGGGGAGAACATGCAAACTCCACCCAGAAAGGCCCCGGACCGGGATTTGAACCGGCAACCTTCTCGCTGAGAGGCAGCAGCTCTACCAGTTGTGCCACCGTGCTGCCCAAAATATCCATATTGGTTATCAGCCAAATAAGTTTTAACATATCAGTATATTGTATATCAGCCAAAAATCCAATATCGTGCATCCCTAGTATTATACCGTACATACTATGCTGTTTGGTCTTTGCAAATCTGTTCCAAACTTCTCCCGGTCAGCATATCCATGTCTCTGCAGACTGTTCTCCTTCAACAAGTTCTTGGACTATAAGTGTTGCTGAAAAAGTCCTAAAGCTGGCTGTATTTTCTAACAACCTCGGCCACCTGCTCCTCAGCAGGGCAGTTGAAGGAAATGACACTCGTGTAGTTCACCCTCAACATTCTGACCAGTTACACAAGCAGCTCATCTCCTTCAGACAGCAGCAGCACTAGGGGAGACCAGTTCAAAAAGGTTGGAGAGGAAAATGAACCAACTGGCAGACAATAGTATTAGTTATTAACATTAGCTGAAGAATTGGATTGACAATAGGTACAAATGGTAATGACTCTAAAATCTACCTGAATGCACTTCTTCATTTTTCTTTTGTCCAATCCTAATATTCCTTTTCTTTTGATAGGAAGCTGCTAACAAAATGCTGAGCTCTGGGCAATGCACAGCAGAAGATCTGTGTTTCTCACTTCAGGTAATAAAAGTTTATTTTAGTCTGTACACCACAAGTCCTACAAATTGTTCTCAGAATGCTATAGTGTATGTCAAATAAAGATGGTCAGTTACCAAACATTTTTTACAGCTCAGTTTCTGACACTAAGCTGATGAAACTTGATGCTGTTGCTGTAACTTGGCAGGAGACTGTGTTCGCGATGCTGGTGGAGATCACAGAGCGGGCCATGGCTCACTGTGGCTCCCAGGAGGTCCTCATTGTTGGAGGCGTTGGCTGTAAGTTCCACACTGGTAACATAACATGTCAATAAATCTTGTCAAGTGAACATTTGTTTCTAGAAATATATATATATATTTTTTTTAACCTTTTTTATACAGTATATATATATACTGTATACTGTATATATAATTTAAATGTATACGTGGTGCCCAGGGTGGCTTTTTAACTTTTTGTCTCATAGGGAAAAAAAATCAACCACACATGGATTTTTGTTTTTTTATTTATTTACCGGTATGTGTTGGCAATAAACACTGCTGTTTCTGACAGTCTAAAAAAAAAAAAATCCCTTTTTTATTTTTGTTTGTCAGAATTGTTTGAAACGCTCCCGTAATTACTGCCCTCTAGTGTTCATTTGGGGGGGGAACGACCATATAGAAAACCCATTATAAATGCATTTTTTGATTCCATAGATTTCACATCATAAAATACATTTATTTCATTGAGATTTTGTTTTAAATCTTATATCTTTATACGTTTGATTTTTATATTAGCCCACTTTCATGCTCTGCTTTTACGTTTGAGAGAGGAAGTTAGTAATTATGGACAAAAATATTGAAAAATAGAAATTTTAATTAGTTATGTATGATAGTCCACTTTTCTCCTAAGGACTTTTTATTGATCTAAAGTTAAAGAACTTCTAAGTGTTAATAATAATAATGGTCCCCACAGTGTTATTGATATAATTAGCCTTGTTTAGTAGTCCGTGTTTAATTCTAATAATTTAGATTGACGAGTAGAAGCACAAAGATGATATTTTCTAACACTGAGTCCAGGACGAAGTAAACGACAGCTTCATAAAGTTAAACATAATTTGTCTTTATGGATGATGTGGTGAAGGGTAACTTCTGTATATCAATACTTTAATGTTATAGTCAAACATCACACGATCCAGTTATTTCCTAAAGGGATAGTTCAGCTTGTTTGAAATGACGTTTTGAACATTTATACGCTGAACACAGCTGAGGTGGACAATACTGTATACAGTAGAGCATCACACCTCTGGTTTGCTCCTCAGGTAACCTCCGCCTGCAGGACATGATGGAGATCATGTGTAAAGAGAGAGGAGCCAAGCTGTTTGCCACAGATGAACGGTTGGTCAACATTGAATCCTCCTCTAGGTTCCAGTAATAGCAGAGCTGGTTTAGGTTTCACACCAGTAAACTGCAGCGCAGTACTTGTCTGAAGAAGCAGAGTGAACTGCTCAGACCTCCTCTGCCGCAGGTTCTGCATAGACAACGGAGCGATGATTGCGCAAGCTGGCTGGGAGATGTTCCGGTCCGGTCAGGTGACAGAGCTGGAGGACTCATGGATCACACAAAGGTAGATTTTCACAGTTCTGCTGTTTATCACATTTACAAAAGCCGATAAAGCTGTTGGTGCCTTCAGACTGGTCACAACGTTTCATCAGACTTCCAGTCAACACGGTGTTTTGTGTTCCTGCCTCCAGTGAACGTTTTCTTCCAGGGCTTGTTTTGATACACGTGTCATGGTCGACCTCGACCGGAGCTCAGCTCGTTTTATATAAATTCTCTTTAAACCAGTACACCAGTTTCAAACACGTTTTTTAAGCAGAAATAACCATATTCCTGCAGGAAGTCACCCAGACAGGAAGTGCTACAGTTAGCTGCTGCTGCGTTCTGTGGCTTGCAAATAAACAGTTCTTTGTAAAATGTTGGCATAAGAAGACTGGATGGCTGTTTTCAACCCTCCACGCTATCCGACCAACCTGGGGCTGCATGTCCTCTTGCGTCCACATTCTGGGAGGTTGTCTTCAGTTCCTTGAAGCTTGTACTCAGCTGATCAGACGAACCCGGAGCTGCTTGAGAAGGTCTTTGAGCTTTTACCACTGAAACAGTAAAAGCTAAGTGTTTCTGAGCGCTCACCTTCGTGCTCGTTGTTCAGTGTGAACACATCGATGACAAAACACCCAGTGGCTATTTGTTGCTATTAGCTTGAAGGCACCAGTTATAGTTAGTGTGTGTATTATAGCCTCTATAACGTTTTAAAAATCTGACTGCACTCCCACACAATGATTCCTTTCACCATGTTTTGCTTTATGTCAAACAAGAGGCATCCTGATAAACAGGAAAACTGATTGGATCAGTGTTCATGGAAGATGACGCATGGTTCAAAGATCTTCAACGGCTTCAACAAATCTATTGAAACATGTTCTAAAGAAATATATCTTTACATCCCAGTTAAATTCCTCCCATCATTCTGTTTTACGCTCCATTCACAAGAAATTAGCGTTTTCGGTCACGTTTTCTTCTCAAGAACAAAACCCTGAGATACTTGAGCTCCTCCACATGAGGCAGAACCTCATTGTCAACCTGAAGTTCGCAATCCACCCTTTTCTGACTGAGGTGCTGATTACCATATTGTCTGCCATAAACATCGCTCCGCCTTATTTTATTTAGGCAGGTTAGGAGCCAAGATGGTGTAGTGGCAGGGCTTTTGACTTGGGACCCAAAGGACGCGGGTTCATGCCCCGGCCCCGGCCACTACACACCTTGGGGTGTCTATGAGTGCACATCTAATTCTCCAGCTCCCCAAGCGCGACTACGCTGTTCGCTGCACCACCTGGTGGTGGTTGGGTTAAAGGCAGAAGACCAATTTCGTCTGTCAAGTATGGGAAACATACACAGATGACAAATGTGACAAATTATTATTATTAATCCCATTGAGCCTCGAGGACTCATTTACAAGACAGACCTGGTTTCAACAAAGAATGATGACAACAATAGACAATCATAAGAGAGAAATACAGATTTTTTAACAAGTTAAAACAAAGATATCAAAGTAGCAAAACAGACATATTATAAGGCAAATGTAGAAAAGTAAAAACAGGAACATGTCTGCATTGGTTTTTGCCAGGATTCCAACAGATTCTTAAAACCATTTAGAGAAGTCAAGGTCGAGAGCTTCAGATCTTTTTGTAAGATATTCCATGAAGCAGGAGCGGAGTAGGAGAAGGCCCTTTTTCCAAGTTCAGTCCTCACTGACGGAACACTGCAGGTAATCATGTCCTGAGAGCGCACACTGTAGCTGCACTCACGCAAAGACATGTAGGAGGAGATGTATGAGGGCAGCAGACCAAGAAGTGATTTAAAGATGAAAATGTACCAGTGGAAGAGTCTGCGTGAGGTTAATGATGTCCAGTTAACCAGTGAATACAGGGTGCAGTGGTGGGTACGATAATCACAGCCAGTTATGAATCTTAGTGCACCATGATAGACAACATCCAACATCCGCAGGGTGCTTGTAGGAGCATTCATGTAGAGAATGTCACCGTAATCAATGGAGGGAAGGAAAGTCACAGATACAAGGCGTTTCCTAGCATTCAGTGTTAGACATGATTTATTTCTGAAAAAGAAACCCAGTTTTACTTTCAGTTTCTTCACTAGGTTTTCCACGTGGAGTTTAAAAGAGAGATGCGAATCGACCAGGATACCCAAATATTTATAGGAATCAACAAACTCAATAGGGACACCATTTGAGGATAAAATCAGAGGAAGATCTGCTGGGACCGACTTCCTATTTGAAAAAAACATCCCTTTTGTTTTATCAGCATTTAGGACAAGTTTGAGACGGAACAAATCTGACTGGATGATGTCAAAAGCGGATTGTAGTAACTGGAAAGCCTTAGCTACTGTTTTAGCTCGGCAATAAACAACTGTATCATCAGCATAGAAATGTAAGGATGCATCAGGGATGCAGTGACCTACATTAGCTATGTAGATTGTAAAGAGGGTTGGTCCTAAAACTGAGCCTTGTGGTACACCATTTTTAACTGTTAAATAGCTGGAAGAAGTACCGTTATGTTGAACACATTGCCTCCGATTGGAAAGATAGTTAGAAAACCAACCGATGGTGTGATCAGAGAAACCGATTTCTGAGAGCTTATGACACAGGATGTTATGATCCACAGTGTCAAAAGCTTTAGACAGGTCCAAGAAAAGTGCAGCACAATAATCCTTAGCATCCAGTGCTTCAACATCATAAGTTATAACGTTATAAGTCTCATCAGTCCAAATAGGTCTAATAAAGTAGAAAAAAAAACATAGTATGTTGCATCTATTATGTCACAGCTGATAACCTGGAAATGTGGGCCGGTGTTGTGCCAAAAATCAATTTGCTGCCAAATGGCGGCCGTGGGAGCGTGCAAGAGAGGACTTGAACAAGATTAACACTTACGGTAAAAACAATTTGTTTGCTTAAAGTTATAGTAAAGGTGTGTCTCAGTCTAACTTTTGCTTAATAAAAGGACTTCAATGATTAAATCAACGTCATTTTGTGACGTAGTGAAATGAAGCTGATTTGATTTTCATCTTTAAATCACTTCTTGGTCTGCTGCCTTCATACATGTCTTTCTGTGAGTGCAGCTACAGTGTGCGCTCTCAGGACATGATCACCTGCAGCAGTGTTCCATCAGTGAGGATTGAACTTGGAAAAAGGGCCTTCTCCTACTCTGCTCCTGCTTCATGGAATATCTTACAAAAAGATCTGAAGCTCTCGACCTTGACCTCACTAAATGGCTTGAAGAATCAGTTGGAATCCTGGCAAAAACCAATCCCCATTTTTGATTTTCTCTACACCTACAATCTGTCTGCTTTGCTACTTTGTTTTTAATTTGTTTAAAAAAATGTTTATATACACCGGTATGTATTTCTCTCTTGTGATTGTCTATTGTTGATTGTTTAAGGTCTCTCTTGTAAATGAGTCTTCTTCTTCTTCCGTGAGGTTTGTAAATGAGTCCTCGAGGCTCAATGAGATTAACCTGACTAAATAAAGGTTGAATTAGGAGCCAAGATGGTGTAGTGGCAGGGCTTTTGACTTGGGACCCGAAGGACGCGGGTTCGCGCCCCGGCCACTACACACCTTGGGGTGTCTATGAGTGCACATCTAATTCTCCAGCTCCCCGAGCGCGACTACGCTGCTCGCTGCACCACCTGGTGGTGGTTGGGTTAAAGGCAGAAGACCAATTTCGTCTGTCAAGTATGGGAAGCATACACAGATGACAAATGTGACAAATTATTATTATGTTGCTCCAAAGAGCGAGCAGAATGAAGGTGGCTTTGGCAAGCAGATTTATGTCATTAATAGCTGGCGAAGATTCTCAGTCGTCCAGGACATGAGAAATTCACAAAAGTTCAAGATGAAAAAAATAAAGTATAATAAATAAAGTCCAGTTTTTGTCTGCTCTTTTTTGAATTTGTCATTATAGCTACTTTTACCTAATACATGACACAACGGCATGCCTTACTACTCTGCTCCCATCTAGTGGCTGAAAATGGTAGTGTTCAACTTTTTCAGTCAGAATGAATGAAAATGCTTATATCTGAGCCAAAAATAGGTTTATAAATATGGGGAAAATCCATAAATGCATCACAGGACAGGTCATGCAAATTGTGCAAAAATAAATAACTTGTAGGCCGAAAAATACGGTAAACATTGTACCGGGCGGTACTCATGGTAACCTTCCTTTGCCCGTTTGAAGTTCTCTTTCTTTTTATCTTTGGTCATCTGTGTTCCTTCGTGTTGGTAATGACTTGTTCTTGTGTTGCAGGTACAGAACAGACGAGGTGGAGGTGACGTGGAGAGACTGACTGCGCTCAGAAATAATAAAGGATGAAATATCTCTGTGAACAAAACATCAACTTGGGATTCTACTTATGTCACAGTGTCAGTTATATCTGTTAGAAAAAGTTGACCATGTCTCTTTGGACTCAGTGTTTAAATTAAAAGACAAATGTTTTCAAGTATATTCAAATTTATTAAGTAATACTGTTTTTCTCATTTCTCCAGTGTATTTTGAATTCAGATTTCTACAAACAGAACGTGGCGTCGTCCCTTATGGACCGATGAACAACATTCACCCGACTGAGACCAAATCAAAACAAACAGCATTAAGATTAGACGTGAGAAGGGGCCAACTTGTGTCTTTTGACTACACCCTTCTGTAAACCGAACACCCCCGCTTCAATAAACACTCAAACTGTAAGCAGGGACGAGACGCTCCTCTGGTTAGAGTCGACAAATTAAAATGCTCCGCTGAGGACTTCTCACGCACACGGGGCTTGGTCAGAGTTTTAAACAAAGTGCTCGACTGACAACAGACAGTCTGATAAAACCACAAAAAACTTAATTAGACTCCTTGGAGATGGTTTTAAAAAAAGGAACGGTTGTACACAGACGAGCTAAAATGAGAACGAGGTGATTATTAAGGCAGGTTTTCTGTAAGGCATTAAAAAAGTCAATTGCTGTAAGGAGTTAGTCCAAAGTGTCTCAGTGTGGCTTAATGTGAAGACATCATCCTGAGTGCAGCGTGTGAACGGGACTCAACCATGTCCATGTGTATAGGTTGTATGTGCATGGAGGTGTGTGCTGATGTGCACTCGTCACGCTGCTAGGCTGGGTGCTCCTGGACGTCCTTGTACCAGACAACTCTCTTTGGATCTGGAAAACAGAAACACATTCCATTAATAATCAACACATTTCACCGTCTCATTTAAAACCACCTGCTGCTGTTTCTGCAAGAGATCCAGTTGATCCTAAAAGTCAACGTAAATCTAGGCCTGTCACGATAAAAAATTTGCTGGGCGATTAATTGTCTCAAAAATTATCGCGATAAACAATAGTATTGTTTGAAATTTGACAATAATTAGTAAATGTCAAATTTAAGAAGAAATGTTGGTTAATTTTCTTGTGTAGTACCTTTTTTGACCACTGGATGGCAGTTTAAGACTGTTTGAACCGAAGGATGGATAGTGAGGGAGCGAGCAGCCCGTCTCTAAAGAAAAATGGGAGGGAGGCCCCTTGACGTGGGCCGTCTCTCCTTCCTTTAAGATATTTAGCATTGTATTTTTCCACACAAAGCATTTAATTAAAAAAATCAGTTAAGTTCTCAGCTTTTGCAGAGAAAAACAACTTTTTACACGAAGGCACAGGTTTCAACCGTGAACAAGACGGAAGTTTCTCCCCCTGAGGTCGGCCTGTTAGCTTAGCTAGTAGCTTAGCTGTTTAACGGTAGAAAAAACAGATTTTGGATGGTTTAAATGGATTTTAAAGAGAAAGGGAGGGGTCAGTGAAGAGCACCAGACTAGCCTTTTGTCATCCTGTGCATATGTGTCAAACTCAAGGCCCGGGGGCCAAATGTGGCCCTCGTTGACATCTGGCCCCCAAGATGTTATTTTAAACGTAAAATACTTTTATCCCTTTACCGGTAATTTTTTCCCAGTAATCTTTGATTATGATGTCAAAAGTGCAACGGAGAACATCAAATGAGACCAATCAAACTGTTCCTGAGAAACCTGCAACCAAGAAAAGATGTCGAGTCTCTGATTTGTGTTACTGTAGATTCTGAAACCGGCCCTTAGTTTGAAAAAAGTTGTAATTGTGGCCCCTTTTTGTAAGTGAGTTTGACAACCTGATCCAGTGTCTTCAGTAGAAAGAGAGGCAAGCGAAGAAACGACAGTTTATAAATGAAAATGAGGTTGATACTTATTTATCATGCGATTAATTGATTTATAATTTATCACGACATGTCTACCGTACATAAATCCAGAGTATCTATACGAGTTAACGAGCTGCAGATGATGAACTCTGATCTTTGTGTTCTGATCCGAACCTTCAAATGGTCAGAACCGCCACAGATGCAGATCAAGCCACAACCACCATCTTCATTTTCTGTAGGTTTCAGTCACATCTGGTGGTTTTGCTAACGACACACACACACAGGGGTTGTCTCTTTATCTTTACAGGGACTTTGCACTGACGCGTTCATTTCTATAGCCTAACCCACCAACAGCACTTCTGATGGGGTCCAGGCACTACTGGTCCTCACAGTGTAGTATAAGTTGGAAGGTAATAAATACACAGCGAAGCCTTTTGTTTTCAGCAGCAGGTGGTAACTTCCTCTACAGAATCAGAACAAGTCTTTATTTGACTAAACTTACCTTTCTTGTGTCTGTTACAGGCAACGTTCCATTCTGTAACAAAAACAAGAAGAAAAGTTAAAAGCATTCTTTCCGGCCGTTACGAACGCTCTCTAGCTGTCGTTCTGTTCCGTACCTCTGTTGTGGTAGTTCAGGGCCTCCACTAGGTGGCGACAGCTGAGCAGCAGCTCTCCGTTGCCCTCGGTGGTGACGGGGAGCGGCGTCTCCTCTGTGAGGACTGTGCTGTGCTGCGGGTCTGCTGACTGTTTAGCGTCTGTTGGTGGGGGACTGTCGGTGGTGGGGTGGGGGCCGGGCCCTTCGCTGATAAAACTTAGGCCCCACTGGTTCTGTAGCAGCACGTTAATGGCGGGGCGGTCCTCCTCCAGACCTCCACCTGCCGCTCCAGCCTTCACCTTGGAGGCGTAGCTCACAGTGGGCTGCAGCTTGGCGGGGCTGTCCTGCACCGGAAAGGCAGGCGGGGGCTTGAGCAGCGACAGGCCGTGCTCCGCCCACTTCTCCTTCTGGTTCACCTGCGGCGGCCGCTCACCAACCCGGCCCACCCCCTTCTGACCCTCCCTGCGGACGCTGCGGCCTTTGTGCTGCTGGCCCCGGCGCTCTCTGTCCTTGCGGAAGGTGAGGGTGTGTGTGTGACCAGGACTGACGGGACCGCCCGGAGCCGAGTGCTGCTGGGGTGGCTGGGAGCCTCCAGAGATGCAGCCTCCACCTCCACCACCCCCACTGTTGCCAGAACCGGGAGACAGGCGGCGGTTACGGACGTGGGGCTCGGAGTTGGGTGTCGACACGAGGACTGGTTGATCGCACAGGCTGTCTGACTCACATACAGTGTTGCTCAGTTCCCATGAAGCTGGGGAGGGAAAGGACAACAAAACGTTGACAATTTAATTTAGTACGTTCAAGACTACTGTCCACATCTAAGAATCTACAAAAAAAAAAAATCAGAAAACGCTGTAGGTGCTCAACTCTAACTCCACGTTTAAGGAACAAGCTGCTGAAGAGTTGTAGAATAGAAGCTACAAACATATAACTTGTGGTGTGTTTGAGCAGCACATCTCATCCCAATTGCTCCCCGGCGCGCTTTCTATAGCTGCCCACTGCCCCACCTGGTGGCGATTGGGTTAAATGCAGAGTCAAATTTCGTCTTGTATGGAAACATACACAGATGAAAAAAATGTGACATTATTATTATTAAAGTAAGACCAAGCTACAGCGATGTGAAGGGAAAGGGAAGAATGATTTTGAACTACCGTATTTTTAGGAATATAGGTCGCACCAGAGTATAGGTCGCATTGTCCAATTATTGTCAAAGAATTGGAAAAATCCATATATAGGTCGCACCTGAATATAGGTTGCACCTACGTCAAAATGTGGACCGTGTTTAGCTCTGCTGCAAACGTCTCTTCCACAGGAGCGCACAGCAAGGCTTTTAAGAAGATTAACACTTAAAAACAATTAATTGTTTGATAAAAATTATAGCAAATGTGTCTGAGCTGAACTTTTCTTTAATAAATGAATAATTTTAGCAGGATAAACACCTAAAAATATATATTTGTTAGCTGACATTATTGTAAGAGTGTGTCTCAGTTTAATTTTTGTTAATAAATGATTACAAATCAGCTTATTTTATAAAAAGCCATATATAGGTCGCAGGGCATGCAAAAATGATAAAAAGCCGCGACCTATAGTTCGGAAAATACGGTAACTGAAGACATCTCGATCTGTCCTCACTCCAAACACAAACATTTTCCACAGTTTGTCTTTTTCCTGGCCGCTGCACTTCCTGTGCCAGTACTGTACACTCTGGCTAGTTTACAGTGATGTCCTCTGAAAATGTTACAAAACTTACGTAAACCGTATCTAACATGCCGAGTTCATTAAACTACATTTATCATTATAAAAAAAGGAGCATAAATATTGTGAGACTGAAGTTTTAGCCCTGTGATGGACTTGCAACCAGTCCAGGGTCGCCTCCCGTACAGCGATGGCTAGACTTGGGCACCAATGACCTCCGTGACCCGAAAAGGAAGAAGCAGGTAAAGATAAGCAGTGGCAATTGGTCATAAGTGGGCAGGTGTGGTGTAGAGGTAGGACGGCCAACTTGGGACCAGAAAGTCACGGTTCGACTCCCAGCCATGCCCACATGCCGTGGTGTCTCTGAGCAAGACGCCCAATCCTTAACTGCTCCCTGGGTGCCTACATAGCAGCACACTGCTCCACCTGGGTGTATCTCAGTTGTGATGGTTTGAATGCAGAGAACTCATTCCATCATTGTATAGCAACATACAATGACTTCCCTCCCATATCAGTCCTTAAAATATATCTACAACAGGTAAGATACTAATTCGTTTCGAGTTCTCCACAGAACCCCACTTTCAACTTTTCATAAAACAGAAACATTAGGATTTGTTAGAAAAAATATGATGCATTTAAAAAAAGCCAATACAGACAATATGTTCTTTTGTGCCTGTCTGTTAGCAAAATATCTTAACCACGAGAATAATAAATAAAAAAACATCCAAGAAATAATTAAACCTGTAAACATTTGGAACCAGTTCAAGATGGCTACCACAGCCACTCAACTAAAGTGGATACAACTCAATTTAACATGCCTGTACTATGACTCAACATTTTATCAACTTATTTAACTATAAACTCTTATAAATGTCGCTTCTCGTCGTCTTAATTCAGTTTTTCGTGGGTTTGAAGTTGAAACGCGCGCTGGACGAGAGGATGAAAGCAGCACATTTTCCACAGGTTAACAAACTCCGACACAACACCAGCTTACCAAACAAACATGATGTTCCTCCACGTTAGAAGAAACTTCGAGAAACCGCCAAACTCTTCTTCTGCTTTTATTCCGACTAGAACAATTTAGAAGGTGCTAAATCAACAGTTTGAATCCCGCCACCTGGGTTTACAGCGTTAATCTTAATCCAGATCAACAAAGCTACAGGCACCGGCGTTAGCAAACTGTTCAGCGGCGCCACGATGCTAACTCAACTCGACGTCTGTCTCCATTCAAAGTTACAACAGAAAACTGTTGGAAAACTGTTTTAACGGCGGCTGTTGTGTGTAGCTTACCGTTCATTTTTAAATCAAGGTACAAAAATGAGCAGTTAGCCGCTCGCGCTAACTCAAATCAAAGTTTCGTAACTCCCCCCCCCCACCATTCAAAGTGACCAGGCTGCTTTCGGTACAGCTAGCTCAGCGGCTAACACCGCGGCGGCAAAACGGACAAACAGAAACTCTAAAAGTACAAATAAGTGATCACGTGTCCCAAAATGTTGGACAGACTTACCTGATTTGATATGCATGTCTTTTCACTTATTGTAAAGCGGAGGGTAACCCGTTTAGTAACTTTTGTTTTCAACGAAGCGACAACGACGACTCTGTGCCTGAAGACGTCTTGTGTGTGGAGTCATAGATATCATATATACACTAGATACCCCATAGCTTGCTCCGGCGCAGGATTTCAGGCGGCCATCTTGAAGGCGTCCACCGCTCCACTCAGCCTTATGTATTTGGCAGGCACAATAAAGTATCAGCGCATTTAATCAATCACAACACGCTGAATAGTAATGCTATTGTCACATATTTAAATTTTAGGCATACAGCTATTAAAACTGCATGTATAGGAACGTATAGTTTAGCATATTTAAATAATTTTGGTGGAATACAATACTGTACTTTAATATATGTTTAGCAAGATACAACCAAAGATGCACACACACATTATGTATACATATTCAGATACTGTAATAATACATATATATTCAGATAAGCATATATATAACTATATAAATACATACTACAGTATATATAAATATAACTATATATATATATACTGTATATATACAAGCCCAAAACCAGAAAAGTTGGCACGTTGTGCAAATCGCAAATAAAAACAGAATACAATGACTTGCAAATCTTTTTCAACCCATATTCAACTGAATAGAATGCAAAGACAATATATTTAATGTTCGAACGGAGAAACTTTATTTTGTTTTGCAAATAACCATTAACTTAGAATTCAATGGCAGCAACACATTGCAAAAAAGTTGGCACAGGGACATATTTACCACTGTGTTACATCGCCTTTCCTTTTAACAACACTCAGTAAACGTTTGGGAACTGAGGAGACCAATTTTTGAAGCTTTTCAGGTGGAATTCTTCCCCATTCTTGCTTGATGTACAGCTTAAGTTGTTCAACAGTCCGGGGTCTCCGTTGTCGTATTTTACGTTTCATAATGCGCCACACATTTTCAATGGGGGACAGGTCTGGACTGCAGGCAGGCCAGGGGAGGACCCGCACTCTTTTGCTACGAAGCCACGCTGTTGTAACACGTGCAGAATGTGGCTTGGCATTGTCTTGCTGAAATAAGCTGGGGCGTCCATGAAAAAGACGTCGCTTGGATGGCAGCATATGTTGCTCCAAAACCTGTATGTACCTTTCAGCATTAATGGTGCCTTCACAGATGTGTAAGTTAC
This sequence comes from Garcialebias charrua, assembly GCA_038048925.1. Classification (NCBI taxonomy): domain Eukaryota; kingdom Metazoa; phylum Chordata; class Actinopteri; order Cyprinodontiformes; family Rivulidae; genus Garcialebias; species Garcialebias charrua. The sequence goes on from JBBPBX010028235.1 coordinate 27,912, forward strand.
CCATGCCTTGGGCACTAATGCACCCCCATACCATCACAGATGCTGGCTTTTGAACTTTGCGCCTATAACAGTCCTGATGGTTCTTTTCCTCTTTGGTCCGTAAGACACGACGTCCACAGTTTCCAAAGACAATTTGAAATGTGGACTCATCAGACCACAGAACACTTTTCCACTTTGCATCAGTCCATCTCAGATGAGCTCGGGCCCAGCAAAGCCGGCGGCGTTTCTGGATCTTGTTGATGAATGGCTTTTGCTTTGCATAGTAGAGCTTTAACTTGCACTTACAGATGTAGCGACGAACTGTAGTTACTGACAGTGGTTTTCTGAAGTATTCCTGAGCCCATGTGGTGATATCTTTTACACACTGATGTCGGTTTTTGATGCAGTACCGCCTGAGGGATCGAAGGTCACGGGCATTCAATGTTGGTTTTCGGCCTTGCCCCTTACGTGTAGTGATTTCTCCAGATTCTCTGAACCTTTTGATGATATTACGGACCGTAGATGGTGAAATTCCTAAATTCCTTGCAATAGCTCGTTGAGAAAAGTTGTTCTTGAACTGTTCGACAATTTGCCCACGCATTTGTTCACAGAGTGGTGACCCTCGCCCCATCCTTCTATGTGGATGACTGAGCATGTCAAGGAAGCTGCTTTTATACCCAATCATGGCACCCACCTGTTCCCAATTTGCATGTTCACCTGTGGGATATTCCAAATAAGTGTTTGATGAGCATTCCTCAAATTTCTCTGTCTTCTTTGTCACTTGTGCCAGCTTTTTTGAAACATGTTGCAGGCATCAAATTCCAAATGAGCTAATAATTGCAAAAAATAACAAAGTTTACCAGTTCGAACGTTAAGTATGTGGTCTTTGCAGTGTGTTCAATTGAATATAGGTTGAAAAAGATTTGCAAGTCATTGTATTCTGTTTTTATTTGCGATTTCCACAACGTGCCAACTTTTCTGGTTTTGGGCTTGTATATATATATATATATATATATATATATATATATATAATATATATATATATACTATATATATATGTATATATATATATATATATTAGATATACAGTATTTATATATAATATATATACACACACATATATATACAGTACATACACAGTATACACATGTATGTGTGTGTATGTTTATATGTATATACAGTATATATACACACATATATATAAGATATACAGTATATATGTATATATATACAAATATACACACACACACACATATATATATATATATATGTTTTACATATATACAGTATATATGTTT
>JBBPBX010028236.1:0-14982 GCA_038048925.1 Garcialebias charrua
TTGACCAATAGGAGAAGAGCTGATCCAGGAAAGGTTTCCTTTTTTATTTAATTGGTGCATTTTAAGTTATTTACAGTATTGGTTTTTATATGTTTTAGTTATTTATTCATCCATTAATATATTTCTTTCTACTTTTTACTTCTAATTATGTCAGTTTCGGTCCTCCATACATATTCAAATATGAAATAGTATTTCAATCTGACACAGATCTATAAAGTAGAGTGTAGGGAGTCATTTTCAATCAATTTCTATTGTAGGATGTAGCCAACAGGATGAGGGCAGGTGAAGCTCACCAGCACAATCAAACCCTGTTGCCGCGTTGCCGCCGCCGCGCTACCGCCGCACCCCCCTCCCCCCCACCTACACACAAACAAAATTCTCACTCTTTGGCTTTTTGAAAAGTTGGCAACCCTGTATAAGTATTAGAAAAAGGCTAGCATTAGCATGCTAGCTCCAAAAACAAACTCACCAGTTGCCACTTTTAGAATAAACAGTCAGCGGAAGGCTTTTTTCACAAACAGAGCCATCTAAAAGTTAAGCGGCATATCAGCCAGAAATGCAAATAGCCATTAGATAAAGGGCTTTCAATGATTTAAAACCTACCTGAGCCAGTCTGCTTGAGTCAGTGACTTCACGGCTCATTTTCCAGACAACAACAAAAAAAAAGACCGGAGGCACGCGATCGGTAGATAATGGGCAGTGATGTCACTAACGCATTACTTTGTAACCCGTTACTCTGGTCGGACCACTTTTTTCAGTAACGTGTAATCTAACGCGTTGCTATTTCAAAATCCAGTAATCAGATTAAAGTTACTTACTCCAAATTATTGTACGTTACTTTTTTGTCATTTTCTGTAGAACTGTAATTTTTTTTTATTTCGTCAATGCGTCTCGGGGGGAGCGATAAAAAAAGACTCAAGGAGTGACGTCAGTCTATGCGACTGGTGTTATTATCTTGTAGCACGCGTTAGCATTAGCATCTCGATGCGGTCTACTGTTTAGGAACGTTGTGGTTTTCTTGTTAAGACGAGCGCACATCCAAAACTGTGTGTGGACTTTGTTACACGGAGACTGGATCTGTAGCAGACAACGCGCCTAACTTGAACGGACTTAACTACGTGATCCAAACGTGAACGAAGAACAGCAGCTGTTGCAAACACTGCTAACAGCAGCAGCATTTACAACCTTCATCAGGTAAATCAGATCAGTCCAGATCAATAACACAAACTGTAGGACTTTTTAAAGCTCTGGATCTACGTCTGAAATGTTGTTGATGTGCAGGCTTTAAATTAACTGAGCGTCGCTACCACGTCTTCCATAACGTCCATCATGTCAACACTTCAGTCAAAAAATTCAGCACTTTATGAAAAAACTAAAACTGATAGTGCCAACAAGTCCTGGAGCTGAATAAATCCCTGCCCTGATGATGATGATGACCGAGAGATCCAACCACCTCAACCGTTCAAGAAGAGGTATTGTTCTTTTATTATTATTATTGTAACGACCCTGTGTTGGTCCTGCTTTGGGTCCAAGTGTTTCTGTGTATTTGTTAAGCTGTTGTGATTCTGTTGACCCCCCGCCCTCATGTGTTGGACTGGTCGTGGGGGTAGGGGAGGGGAGGAGCAGGGAGGAGGGACCGGAAAAAGGGAGACGAAGAAGAGTCCGGGTGTGTGTTGTTGTTAGCAGGCAGCTAGCAGTGTGTTCGCTCGCGTGTGTACCGCGTTTTCTTTTGAGGCGTGAGCTGCAGCCTCGGTAATAGTAGCTCGTCCCTGTTTCTGAATAAACCCCGTTTGGCTGGACTCCGTCTGCAGTGTTGGCATCATTACATTGGTGTCAGAAGTAAACCAACGCTACCGAGCCGAGTGAGTACTACTGGCTCGTCGCCTCCACCCGCGACATCAGCGTCATGGACGGAGCGCTCGCCCAGGTGAAAATTAAAGCGGAGGGAATGGAGGACAAAGAGGCTCGGAGAGAGGGGTTCACTAAAATAACTCAGGCGACGGCTGCTCAGCGCAGCTCTGCAGCGAGCATGGCTGCCGAAGCAGGACTGAAGACCGGCGGGGGGGCGGGTCCGTCGACGCCATTTTCTCCAAGCGCGCCAAAAGATTCACATGGCGGCAGCCATGACAGTTACGTCGTCCAAAACGTCACCGTCCCGTTGAAGACGCCCAAGTACTCTGGTAGGTCCAGCTGGGAGGCCTTCCATGCACAGTTTGAGCTGCTGGCTCATGCAGGGAGGTGGACAGAGGAGCATAAAGCCCTGCAGCTGGCTCTCTGTCTACAAGACGATGCACTGGACTGCCTGTTGTTGTTAAGCTCAGAGGACAGAAAAGACTATGATGCACTAGTCGGAGCTTTAAAGAGGCGGTTTGGACAATGTGTGCAACCAGACATTTTTAAAAATAAACTCAGCAACAGGAGCAGGTTGCCGGGTGAACCCCTGCGTGCTTTGGCTAATGACATTGAGAGCCTCACACGCAGAGCCTATTCACACATGCAGTCAGGGGTTCAGAATGAACTAGCAAAAGATCAGTTCATCAGAGCCCTGGCACCACCGGAGCTGCGTGTGCAGGTTCAGCTGATGCACCCCCGATCCCTGCAAGACGCATTGGACTTACCATACCATTTACCATACCATTTTATTTATAAAGCACTTTAAACAGGAACAAGTCCACACCAAAGTGCTGGACAAACAAACACGCAACAGGTAACACAGACAATGAAGTACAACACGAAAAACATAAAAACATTGCAGATCATAAATCAAACGATCCAATACAAATCAGCTGGCATTGAAAGCAATGGAGTAGTAGTGAGTTTTTAACCGGGATTTGAAAACCGAGAGGGAGGGGGCCTGTTTGATGAGCAGCGGTAACTCGTTCCAGAGTCTTGGGCCTGCTACAGAGAACGCCCTGTCACCCCTGCGCTTAAGGCGAGTTTCTGGAACTATTAAGAGTACCTGATCCTCTGACCTCAAAGCACGTGGAGGGACATATGGGTGTATCAGATCCGAGAGATAGGCGGGGGCGAGACTGTTCAGCGATTTGTAGACATACATGAGAATTTTGAATTGGATTCGAAGATGAACCGGTAGCCAGTGAAGGGAGGCCAAGACTGGTGTAATGTGCTCTCTTTTGCGTGTGCTGGTTAAAAATCGGGCAGCTGCGTTCTGAACCAGTTGTAATCGTGCAATGGTGGCTTGACTGACGCCAAACAGAAGTGAATTGCAGTAATCAAGCCTAGATGTAATGAATGCGTGAATCACTGTCTCCAGGTGCTTTTTGGATAATATGGGCTTCAGCTTAGACAGACGCCTCAGCTGGAAAAAACAGGATTTGACGATCATGTTTACATGACTGTTGAGTTTCATGGAAGGATCCATTATCACTCCCAGATTTTTGACTTTTTGTTTTTCGGACAGGGGTAGAGCAGACAGGTCAATGCAGTGGTTTGAGGTTGTGTCATTGGGAAGGAACAATATGGCTTCAGACTTCTTATCATTGAAGCTTAAGAAATTTAAAGCCATCCAGTCCCTGATGTCAGCCAGGCAGTCGAGCAGAGGTTGAATAGAGCCTGTACCAATTTGTCTTAGGGGGAAGTAGATTTGACAGTCATCGGCGTAGAAGTGGAAAGGACTTAGCAGTGGAGAGAGAGTGTTTGCTGGGAGCAGCAGCGGCAAACGACCTGAGAGGACAACCATCGGCATGCAGATCTGCGGAGGGGGTAGAGCTGAACCAGGAGAAACCTGCTTGGGTCTCGGAGCTGACAGAAATGGTCCGAGCGGTGGCACTGCAGTCGACGCGGGACTCCTCCGCACCCCCGGCCGTTTGTTGGGGCTGTGGCCAACCGGGACACCTCCTGAGGCGGTGTCCTAAAACAGTCAAGATGCAGGGAAACGACACGGGGTCTGCGGGAGGGAGGAATCGCAGATCCCTACTGTAACCTCCACACCTTCATCGCCAGTGGGCGGGGGCCGACAGCTCGAACAGGGGGCCCGAGCCCAGAATTCCTTTGAAACGGACTCAGCCCCAGACCAAGCAACCAGGGTTGTGGTGGTTGGACGCACATGTGTTGGGGACTTTTGTTATGTCCCAGTCTCTGTGGAAGGGATCCCATGCACGGCCCTGATTGACACTGGCTCCACGGTAACGCTAGTGAGGCCTGATGTGGTACCAGACTGGACTCGGATCCAACCCACCACAGTGCAGCTGCGCACAGTCACAGGGGACATGGCACCTATGAAGGGGAGGGGGACAATGACTGTTAATGTGGGTGGCCGATCTATCACCCACCCTGTGTGGGTAGCAGATGTGCAGGACATGTGCATATTGGGGCTGGACTTTTTAAGGGCTGCGGGGTGCCAGTTGGATTTAGGTGTGGGGACATGGAGTTTTAAGGAGGGCCCTCTCATTCCACTGTTACCCACAGCTCCTGATCACGCTCTTATGGGTCCTGTGGCCCGCTACACGGAACCTCAGGTCGCAGCTGTCAAGCACACCTCCCCTCAGCCCAGCCAGATTGCTGCCACCATGGCCCCCGCACCTGCGAGTCCTATGCCCCCAGTGTGGGTGCCCCAGAAGAACCGAGACTATGTGTGGACTGAACAGTGCCAGGGAGCGTCTGGCCGTCTGCGGCAAACTCTGACTGAGTCCCCAGTCCTCGCTCCTGCAGACCCCTCCCTCCCTTTCATCCTCGAGATGGATGCTAATGGCGTGGGGGCCCGATCCCAGCAGAGTGACTCGGTAATCTGCAGAGGGCTGCAGGTGGTCGGCACAGACAGCTGGAGGCACCAACAGGAACAGGACCCCGATATCCAGCCTATGTTGCAGTGGGTGGAGAGACAACTGAAGCCACCATGGGAGGAGGTTGCTAGGCTCTCGCGGGCAACTAAAAGGTTGTGGTCCAAGTTTGAGGCTCTGCGTCTGGAAGACGGGGTGCTACAGAGGTCATGGAAGGACCCCTCCACGGGTGAGGAGCGGTGGCAGACTGTAGTCCCAAAAGGCCTGAAAGACGTAGTCCTGCAGGGCGTGCATGGAGCGTCTGGGTCTGGACATTTTGGCGTTACAAAGACTCTACGCCGCCTCCGACAGGGGTTTTACTGGGGCCAGTACAGGAGGGATGTGGAGGACTTCTGCCGCCGTTGTGACTTCTGTACAGCACGGAAGGGGCCGACAGGTCAGTCTCACGCCCGCCTACAACAGTTTGTTTTAGGAGCCCCGATGGAGCGAGTGGCCGTGGACATCATGGGCCCCCTACCACGCTCAGACAGCTTAGAGACAGCCCATGCAATTGCCCTGAGGCAACAGGAGCAAGCGGGCATGCGCCAGAAACTGAACTATGATGTAAGAGCGATGGGCCGACACTTTACTCCAGGAGAGCTGGTCTGGGTGCACAACCCTCGTAGGAAGAAGGGACGGTGCCCGAGACTGGACAGTCAGTGGGTGGGTCCCTGCAGAGTGTTGGAGCGCCTGGGGGAGGTGGTCTACAGAGTGCAGATGCCCCAGAACAGGAGAAGAGTAGCTCTGCACCAGGGACAGGTTGGCCCCCTATCAAGGCAGGTCTGCACCTCAGTCCCTAGAAGGCCAATGGTCAGGGTCTCTGGTGCGTCCGCCAACCTCCCCAGAAGCCTTATCACCGACATTGGATGATGCCCCGGCCGCAGGGCCTGTAGCGCCGCTGGGAGCTCGCCCGCAGCGGACGAGGAGGGCTCCAAGACGGTCTGATGACTTTGTTTGTCCCCTCGTGGGCGAGGGACTCTGTAGTGGGGGGGTAGTGTAACGACCCTGTGTTGGTCCTGCTTTGGGTCCAAGTGTTTCTGTGTATTTGTTAAGCTGTTGTGATTCTGTTGACCCCCGCCCTCATGTGTTGGACTGGTCGTGGGGGTAGGGGAGGGGAGGAGCAGGGAGGAGGGACCGGAAAAAGGGAGACGAAGAAGAGTCCGGGTGTGTGTTGTTGTTAGTAGGCAGCTAGCAGTGTGTTCGCTCGCGTGTGTACCGCATTTTCTTTTGAGGCATGAGCTGCAGCCTCGGTAATAGTAGCTCGTCCCTGCTGGACTCCGTCTGCAGTGTTGGCGTCATTACATTATTATATATAATTAACCTTTTTAATTTAAAATTATAATCTTATTAACTCTTTTTATTTTTTTTTACCTCTTTCTGTTTTATTTCCAGTCTGGAACAGAGTTAGCAGCTATCTTCTTCCTCTTCAGGGAAATCCACCAGAGATCACTTGCAGCTAAAGCAGGGGTGTCAAAGACCCGGCCCGCGGGCCGCATCCGGCCCGCCAGGGGGTTTTAGTCAGCCCGCAGATGAATCTGAATTATTAAAAAAAGAATAAACGCTATTTTCTTAAAAATCTGCAGTTCCTATGTTGTCCGCTATAGAGGCGCTGTGTTTTAGTCAGTTGTTGTCTTACTCAAACCGGCTGCCTCTAGGACCCAGGGGCGCTGTGTTTTAGTATGAAAGACGCAGCAGATAGCAAACGGAGGCTCTGCTCATTTTCCCTGTCTTCATGTGCGCAGCAAGCGTTCATCCTGATGTGAAACAGCACAAAAACAAGATTTCAGGGTTGCTAAGGGAGTTTGAGAAACGATTTCAGGTCTTTAGAAGAATAGAATATATCTTTGTTGACAGGGCACATGATTAAAATTACGCACACAAGATGGGCCGAGTGCACGAAGCCACAGTTGTGTCAGCACCGCCACAAAGGCAAACTCGAGACAGAATTAGCAGTTTTTCTCTCACCTTCAGAGCGTCTGATGTGTTGTTGACATGTTGAAATCATTTATTTGCAGTGTGATGTAGAATTGGACAAATTTGCCTCTGTGGGCTTGGAAACATTTTACAAGTATCTCTTACTACTATCCTAAACTGACAGCACTGGCTGCAAAAATGTCCATGTTTGGGACTACCTACCTGTGAGCAAGTTTTCACTAACAAACATTAATAAAACAGCTACGTTCAAAGCTTAATTTATGGGTTCACAGTTGCTTCCTAGATGTGAAAAATGGATTTAAAATTCATTCATTTCTAAATTTTGATGCATTTTTAACATGCAGGAAAGGGTTTTAACAAAACTGTTTTTTAATGTCCAGAGGCCCAGATTTAGCTTTTTTAGATTTTTCTACCTGGATTATTGAGCATGCATCAGGGTATTTAACAAAACAGTTTGTTGAATAAATGTTTTAAAACGTGCAATCACTGATCAGTTTTTTAATGTGTAATGCACTTAAATGTTAAACTGAGTAAAAGTGTAAAAGGACAATTAATTTAATGTTAATATTTTTATAATTTATTTATTCTTTGCACTAATACAAAGAAAAAAGTGGACTTTTGGAATGAGTGTTCTGGTCTGGCCCCCTTGAGATCAGATTAAGCTGTATGCGGCCCCCAGATCAAAATGAGTTTGACACCCCTGAGCTAAAGGCTCCGGCAGAGCTTTGCGTAAGGCAGTACGCCGCTGTATGCAGAGGCACAAGCGTAGCCCCGCAGGGCACGAACGCGCAAAGCTCAAATTTTACGACCGCTTACGCGCGCGCGTTGTCTCACAATAAACTGCCCGGCGCCGGACTGTTTTGTATGAGACACAAATGTATTCAATTCCTCTTCTTCATCCCTGATCTGGCCTTTTCTTTTGTTTTTTTGCCAAAAGTCAAGTGATCGCTTGTTTCCTCCTACGTTGACTCTTGAAATGATGAGAAATTAATTAATTTGTCACGAGCGAATTAAACTCATGTCCAACGTGGCTGCGCAAGGTTCTAAATATTTCCTGGTGTTCTGGACCAGCGCGCCATTTTTATTTTATTTTTTTAGAACTTTTTATTAACATATAAACACAGAAAAACGCTGCGCAGCTCGTGCCTTTTTTCCGCCGACCCGACCTGTCAATCAATTCAGTAGGCGTGTCAGCAAATGACCAATCAGCGACCTCAATTTGTCCCGTAGGTAAACGCTCTGCCCTTCTTCTGCTCAAATGACGTCAAGTATTTGGAGCGAAAACATTGGAGCTTCACGCAAAGCTATGCTGTGAACTGCTTGAGCAGCACGCGCAACACGCGCAGCACGCGCCACACGCGCGCGTCGAGCGGCGTTCGGCCCAACGCAGAGCTCTGCAGGGGCCTTAAGAAGTGTTTGATGATGACCCTGATGCATGCTCAATAATCCAGGTAGAAAAATCTAAAAAAGCTAAGTCTGGTCCTCTGGAGATTCAAAAAACAAAACAAAACAATTCTAGAAACGTTTTGTCTTTTGTCCAAAAGACTTCCTCAGTCTGAGATGGTGTATTCATCTCAGTCTTATAAATAGCACCCTCTCACAGTGGATCAACCAGTTTGCTGCTGACAGCTAAAACCAGCTGCTCACATGATCAAGGAGGACCATCAGCCTAACAATGGATAGTTAGCACCCTGATGGTTGTTTGCTATTCACAGAGGGCTGAGTGATACTAGCAATAACAACATTATAAGAGGGAGACAGTTGAACATGGAGGCCTCCACCTCTGTTTAAAGATGGGCGGTTTCTTTTCACAAAGATGGCCTCCTTTACTCCTCTCTCAAACTATCGTTCCTCTCTATCAAGGATGTGAACATCTTCATCCCTGAAAGAGTGACCTCTGACCTGGAGATGAGTGTAGACCACAGAGTCCTGACCTGATGATGTTGATCTTCTGTGCTGGGCCATCCTTTTGGCCAGTGGCTCATGCTTTTATTTATTTTTATACAAACGTGTTTACTTGACACATTTTCAAAATAAACATTTTATGTATTTTTTGTAAAAATATTATTTGTTTAGTGAAGTCAAGAAAGACACAATTTTTTATATAAGCAAGTATTTCTTTATTCATTCAACCTTCATTTATGATATTGAAATCAAGAAATACCTTACTTTTATAAAAAGTATTTATGTTTAATGAACTCAGACTATTTTATGTTTTATAAAAACAAGTATTTATGTTTAATGAAGTCAAGAAAGACTATTTTGTTTTTTGAATATTTTTTATTAGTAATTATTTTATTTAAATTTTGTATGTATCGTGACAGAGGGTTCTTGTCAGCAGCTGCTGAAAGTAACTAATAAAGTAACTTAGTAATATAACTTACCGGTACAGTAGTTACTTTCCAAATCAAGTAACCAGTAACTTAACTAAGTTACTTTTCCCAAGGACTAATCAGTAACTTAACTAAGTTACTTTTTCAATGTAACTATGCCATCACTGTGGGTACAACTCACGTTGGACGTGTCCAGGACGCTGAAATCTGTGCCCAGCATCTTCCGATTGTATACATAGTTCCCACACACGTGACGAGTATTGCGCAATACCGGGTTTTTTGCCACCCGTAAAGGCAGAGATGGCGGACAAACAGACTCGAGCTACCACAGCTAAATACATTACTAGCTTGACCAAGGCACAAGAGCAAAATGGCAGTGGTCGGAGTTGAATGAGTTGGAGAAAGAAATCATGGCAGACGAAGCGGCCAACTTTTCACCAAGAAGTTACTCTGATATCATTAATTATTTAATTACTGAGTGCACACCGAGGAGCTTCACAGCTTTAAATACAAAAAAGATGTGTAAACTGTCTCAATCATATCTAACCAGCTAAATAAAGGTTTAACTAAAATAACACACAGCCAACAAACAGTCCAGGCTCAACACGGACCAGAACCAGCACTTTGAGTGTTACCGTGTTGGAAGTTAGCATGTCGCTAACGCGACATGCTAAGCTAACCACAGCTAACCACAGCAGTAGACGGTGCTAAATCATGAAAAAAAAAAACAGCTCCAACACACAGACAGTTGTACTCTAACATTGTTCTGACATTGTTTCACAAAATGATTTATGTAGAATATTTTGTTTACCGGCCAAAAGCACGACGTCTTCAGAGCAGATCCGAGCAGACTGAGATAGGGATGCGTGAGCTTCTCTGATTAGATAAATCCTTCACGTTTACTTATTTTTGGGATTAAATGTTTAGTATGTAATTTCTGGAACACGCTGGAACTTAGGAAAATTTTGAACAGAGACACGTTTCTGGTCCCTCCCCCTCAGAGCCATATATGGCTCTGTTACCCTTGCTCTGCTGAAATTCAAATTCAAGCTCTGTTTTTATTGGCTGATTCAAATTCAAGCTCTGTTTTTATTGGCTGGTTACAAAACTCTGTTTTTATTGGCTGGTTAACGGCGGGTCACTGTGGCTTTTTAGAAATGCTTTTAGAGAAGCAAGGGGACAATAGTTTTTTTCAGAGATTACTTGTTTAAAATCAGTATGTCAGGAGGTAGTGACAGAGTGAAGAAATATGTTAAGAATATATTGTTAGAAAAGTTACATACAGCTCCTTTAACTACCTATGTCTATGTTCATTTGTATGCCTGTTGGCAAAATATCTCATGAACCAATGGGTGGATTTTAACAAAACTCTCAGAATGTAATCAATAGAGGTATATCTACAACTTATTATCTATTAGGGTCTATTGAATTCAAGATGGCCACCACTGTTAATAAATGTTGGCAAAAAGACAAATATCTGCAACACTACAGTACTTCTATTGAAACTTCATCATTGGATGTGCTGTAAAACTTCTGTTGTCGTTTTTTCCTGTTGTTCTAGCAATAACTTGGAGATTGTTGGTGCTGGACAAGCTACAATGATCCCACACAAACAGAGCGTATCAAAGTGCAACCCTCTTTTCTCTGGAATTAAATACTGCTCCACACTGCATTACACAGACGCTAGTGACAAGACCACGGCCCCTTACTTCCCTCTGAATGGACAGACAATGTAAGTTGCAGATTAAAGAGGTCTTATTTGCTTTTCACAATATTATAGAAAAGTAAAGTGAAAACTCATCAGACTTTATTTCTCTTTAGGCTTGCTCTTGACATCGAGCCCACTAAAGAGATATCTGAGTACACAGCCGCCTTCGTCTATAACCTCCTCAGCGAAGGAAAAGATGGCCGCCAGAAGGTTGATTCCTTGAAGATGATCCTCAGGGCTGAGGGTATGAGCATCATGCATATTAGAGAAATTGTTATTTCTGTAAAACTGCAGTGTGAATGTTGATCACTGAGTGAATGCAGGAACTAGAATCTGAAACTAAAAAGATGCAAAACACTAGCTAAAATCCAAAAGTAGGAAAATGCTTGCTAGTTCCCAAATCTAGCTTAAAATCAAATTTAGCAAAAAGCTTGCTAAAAAGTAAAAGTGGCAAAAGTGAAAGTGCTCGCTGAAAACAACAAAAGGTTAACTTTGAGCTAAAAGTGGCAAAAGATTGGCTAAAAGCAGTTAAGTGCTTGCTAAATGCTAATACTGTAGTAGCAAATGGCTAGATTAAAATATCAAGTTAGGTAGAGGTTAAATGTATAGGGGTATCTAAAACCTTTAAAATAGCAGGTCTGTAGCTAAAAGCCAAAAGTAACAAAATGCTATCCAAAAGCTAAACAATAGCAAGGCTAATAGCTAAAAGTAGCAAAAGTTTATCTAAAAGCAAAAATAATGCAAGTCTAGTTAAAAACTGAAAGTAGCAAAAGGCAAGCTAACACATTAGACAAAAGCTAGAAATAGGCAAGCCAAAAGTAGCAAACTGATGAAAACACACACGTTTGTTGAAATAGATTTCAAGAAAACAATGTATTTAGAAATTGAAGAGATGTCTGCATTCCAGTGGGAGTAGATTATGTTAATTTAAAAGTTACAAAAGCCAAACATCATTGCAGCTATCTCCTGAATGAGTTGAATGTTTTGTTATATAAATGGCTAAAATAGTACAAAGCATGCTAAAGTAGTTAGAATTTTTTTTTAAATATTGCGGAAAATACAACGACAGGAAATAAACCAATTCTTGTTACTTTTCTGTGACTCAAGGTTCACAGCCCAGAGAGGCTACAGCCACCATGAAGTACAACAGGAACAGGAACATTTTCACCACACAGATCCAGATACCTGACATTGATGTTGAGGCGGGCGTCAAAGTGGGCATGACAGACAGCAGTTCAAAAGGCAAAGCCATGTTCCTTGAGATCTCCAACAAGAATGTGCCCCAGCTGTCTCTAATTGGCCGAGCTAAGTAAGTAAACTTTTTAAAACACTATCATATCAGAATCTGTTGGAATCCTGGCAAAAACCAATGCTGATTTGTTCCTGTTTTTGATTTTGTACATCTACATTATAATGTTTGCTAGTTTTTGCTACTTTTTCTTTTTCTTTTGTCTATTGTTTAATGTACTTGTACCATTGCTGTTCATCATTCTTTAGTTTGTAGCAGGTCGCTTTCATAAATGAGCCCTCGAGGCTCAATAAGATTTACCTGACTAAATAAAGGTTGAATGAATAAATGAATATGCATGTTATATGTATTTATTTAATGTCAGCCACTACAACTCTACCATTAACACATTTGGACATGCATGCATAACTGATAACTTGTTTTTTTTTTACATTTATTGCAGGCTTCAGGCTATGAACGATGGACTACTGCAGGTTCAGCTGCTGGTGCCGTCCCTCAGGACTAATGCCACTCTCAGTGCTACAATGAGCAAAACTGACGGGCTCACCATGCAGATCAAGAGTGATGTGAAACTCCCAGAAGTCGCCTCCATTCAGGCAATCACTGTCAAATATGGTACATTAGTTTAAAAATAGCCTCAGTTGTATTCAAAGCTAGACTGGTTTTGTAAGATGTATGGAAAATTAAAATGCAAATGTCTATGTATCTCAGATAAAGAACAGGCTGAGGTTAATCTGATGTCCAACATGAATGCTGACACAAAGATCCCAGTGGGCTACACCAAAGCTGCTCAGGCATTGCTCGGGCAGCTTGCAAATGATGTCATGGACAAGCAGGTTGTCAATACAGACATGAAAGTACGGCACATTCTCAGCAAAGGCCTTGAGGTAAAAACAATCATGACAACTTTTCCCCAGACACTACCTTTGACAGGCTGAAACATGAGAAATGTTTCTTTTTCAGGCCACCAGCATCTGGATTGATAAGATTTCCATTGATGTTCCTTGCATCAAGAAACTGAGGAACAGCGTTGAAAAGATGCAAATGCCATCAGTGCCTGAAAACTTGTTCATGAATCTGTAAGTCCAACTAAGTTAGTATGTCTTTGATTGATTGCTGCCTCTTGATTTGAATTTAGAACATCATCTAGTCTATTTAAATGCATGTTTGGTTTAACCCTTGTTATTCTTTTTTCATTCAACCAGTGAAAGCACACTCAGATACCAGTTCAAACAGAACCACTTTGTGATGACTATCCCTCTGCCTTTTGGTGGGAAAACATCTGAAGAGCTGAGGATACCATCTGCTGTCACCTCTCCTCGCATTTCTGTGCCTCAGTTGGAAGTGGATTTTGCCCCTCAGGCGGTCCTAATCCCACGTTTTACCATCCCCTCTGAATATGATCTCACCTTGCCTCTGTTGGGATTGATGGAGGCATCTGCCAAGGTCAACAGCAACTTTTATGACTGGGAGGGAGTGATTACTGTTGGTAATAACACTGCAGAGTCACCTGAATACGTGGCCAAGTTCAGCGTCATGGCTGAAAGTCCAATTAGACTGCTATCTTTCTCAGCTGAAGGTAATCTATACTTTACTGTATTCTGTTATAAATATTAATTTACAAGTTCATATTGAAAAAATAAAATGGAGATTGGACATGTACTCATTTTTTTATGAATTTTCTGTCTCACAGGAGGCTCCAAAATCACAGACACAGACAAGGAAACAATTGAAGTCACACTCGATGGAGCCCTGAATCACATGCTCATCAACACAGGTTTCAGCGTGCTGGAAAGCATTGCCGTCACAGACAATATACTGACAACAGGTCACTACAAATTGTATGCTGCTGCTGATCCTGCTGGTCTGAACACTAATTTGACCATTACCACCCAGTACACCCTTGACTCAAACATGTTCTTTGGAGATATTAACACAGATGGGAGCATCACCATTGGACCCATGGTTGCCACCACCACTTACCTCCACACCTTCTCTGTTGAGCCAGCCAAGAAAGAAGCAAAAATGGAGAGCACATTGAGGGTAAACTCTGAAAAGCTGAAGCTTGCAAGCAAGATCAAAGCATCCTATGAAAGTGATGAATTTTTGTTTGAATCAACCACCAACATGAACCATGACCCAATCATGCACACCACCAAAATTAACCTTAGCTACAAGGATGTCAAACTCACCTTCCAGTCTGACTCTGTGACCAAAGCTTATGAGAAGATGATTCGTAGTCAGATGGAGTTCTCCTCCTCTGGAGGACAGGCTGCCTTCAGAATAGAGAACCAAGCTGATGATACCCAGAACCGGGCATATTCTTTGCTGACTGGAGCAATGAATCCCTCTGGCTTAGAGATCAATGCTGATGCCTCCTTAAACGTCTTCTCAAGTATTGCTTCCCATAAAGCAACCTTGTCATTGAGCACAAATGGCTTGACCACCAGCTGTACAACAACTGCCCGGCACAGCCCATTTACATTTGAGAATATTTTCCATGGTGGAGTTGACAACACTGGAGCCACCTTATCTCTCACAACAAAAGGAGCTATTCAGGCCAACAAAGCTGAGCTCTCTGTTGAGGGAAAGCTAGCAAACACAGAGGTTTATCTCAACAGCATGTTTGCAGGTAACCTGTTTGACATCAACAGCAGGAACAGAGTGAACTTCAGGCTGAATGAAGATGGTTTGGTCTTTTCCAACAACATGGTTGGATCTTTCAGGGAGATGAAGACTGACAATACCCATGCACTATCTCTTTCTTTGGGATCTTTAACCCTCCAGTCCAAAACTGACAACTTCCTTGACAGCAGCAATTCCTACATGCACGACATCACAGTCAACATGAAGCATTTTACTGCTTCAGCTACAGTGAAAAATGACCTGAAGGTGATGGCAGTTAACTTTGTAAATGATGCCCAGTTCAAGGCAGAACCTTACAATGTGGAACTGACTGGAACACTGATGGGAGCCTTC
>JBBPBX010028236.1:16425-27042 GCA_038048925.1 Garcialebias charrua
TACATATATATATATACATTAAATACAGTATTTTCTGGTGTATAGGTCGCACCTGTGTATAGGTCGCATTGTCCAATTATCACCAATAGATTGGAAAAATCCCTAGATAGGTCGCACCGGTGTATAGGTCGCACCTACGTTTAGCTCTGCTGCAAATGTCTGCCACAGGAGCGCACAGCAAGGCTTTTAAGAAGATTAACACTTAAAAACAATTATTTGTTTGATAAAAATTATAGCAAATATGTGTCTGAGCTGAACTTTTCCTTAATAAATGAACGTAATTGTGAAATGAGCTGGATTTAAAAATTTGTTTCGCCGAAAGTGATAACAAGCCATATATAGGTCGCACCTGTGTATAGGTCGCAGGCCTTGACAAAAACCATAAAAAGGTGCGACCTATACACCGGAAAATACGTAATTAATCCAAGATGTTTTAGGATGTGGAAGAATCTGGAACAATTAGAAAGAAATATTTGCACTTGTCTGATGTGTAAAATTATAAAAGTACATGAAGAATTTAATAATAAAAAACATGAATATTACCCAAGTTAAAGCTAATTCTATGTTGGTTAAAAGGTGGAGAGGATTTCAAAAGTTCATCAGTTGTTGACAAAAATCCAATCACTTCCTGAGAGTTTCATTAAAATCCTTCCAGTCATTCATGACATATTTTGCTAACAGACAGATGACTTCACTCCAGCAGGTAATGGCAAAGTTTTCAAAACAAATATTGTGTAATCTGTTGGCACTCAGAGTATGTGATGTGAATGACTCCCAGCTACTACCACACCAACATATTCCATAGATATCAGATGTCTATGGTTTATTCACAACTAGTTGTGTTTAGGTCACTTAGCTGTGGCGGCCATCTTGAATGGACTGACTCCACAGGTTAATGAACATGAAATTACTACTTTTAGATATTTTGCTAACAGGACAAATGAACAGACATGGGTGAAGACTTGAATTCCTTCTGTTTCTTTGAGAGCAGCTTCCATTTTGGGGTCAGTGCTCGATACTTGAACATGTTTTAGAGCTTCAAAGTTTTAGAGTCCAGAGTTTTTACAGACTGCACAATGATGAAGACATGTAAAGAGCTTCAGGTGAATCTGAAGCAGCTGCTCACTGAACCAGGAGTCCACGCTTCATTCATCTGAACCTTCAGCTTCATTTAAACACAGGAACCTCAGTAGAGCTCTTTGGTGATGCAGCATTTGTTTGTTTAAAGGAGAGTTAGCAAAATATTTCAGTAACAGATGTTTGATCCTCGTCAGAGGTTTTAGACCACCACTGCTCTGCTCTGATGTTTGTTTCAGAGACACCGGACTCTGCAGTCTTCTTTGGTCCCACTCAGCTGATTGATACATCTGCTGGTTGTCATGACAACCGCTTCACTGCTCCTACACCTGAGGCTGAACTTTGAAGAAGTGTGTGTGTTACAAACACGACACCACATTTAACATGAAGTGGGTTTAAAGTCTAAACATAAATACACAAATCATGACATCTTCCATGTTTACTGTCAAATAAACATTTAAAAACTTTGAATAAACAACAAAACAGTTCATGTTTACACATTTTATTCTTATTTTTATTGCAGTTATCATTTGCAGTTTTAAAACGCCCATCCTAAACTTGACTTTTTCCAGCAGTTACCTGCAAAAAGCAATAAAAACAACATAAGAGATAAAATACGTAAATGTATAAGTACACAGCATTCTGTAGACATTTGTTTAAAAAAGTATTTACCTTTGTTTTTCCTCAGCTGTCAGTCACCTAAAAAACTAATAAACACAAAGTCAACTTAATAACATTGACTTTATTTACATCAACTACATTTATAAAATACTTATTTAAAAATTGACTCATCTTGTTTCATCTTTATTCCAGGTGGCAGCAACCTACAAAAAACACAAGACAATATGAATACACAGGAGTTGTGTACAAATATTTAAATTATGTTCTGGATATTTGTTTTTAAATGAACTTACCTTTTTTCAGATGTTTTTCAAGCTGTTGGCAACAAACTACAGAAGAATGAACAAATATTAGAAAGGTTTGTGTTTCACAACAAATAGACTTTAAAACTAAATATTTATATCCAAAAGGTACTTATCTTTCTTGTCCAAGGGTTACCCCCCCACCCCTGAAATAAATAAATAAACAAATGAATAAACAAATAAAAACAACATCCATAAACTTTGTAAATACATAAAACATTATAAATATTTTAAAGGTACTTACCTTAGGGAGGTACCCCCCACCCCTGAAATAAATAAATAAACAAATGAATAAACAAATAAAAACAACATCCATAAACTTTGTAAATACATAAAACATTATAAATATTTTAAAGGTACTTACCTTAGGGAGGTCCCCCCCACCCCTGAAATAAATAAATAAACAAATGAATAAACAAATAAAAACAACATCCATAAACTTTGTAAATACATAAAACATTATAAATATTTTAAAGGTACTTACCTTAGGGAGGTCCCCCACCCCCAACCCCTGAAAAAATAAAATAAACAAATGAATAAACAAATAAAAACAACATCCATAAACTTTGTAAATACATAAAACATTATAAATATTTTAAAGGATACTTATCTTAGGGAGGTCCCCCCTCCCACCCCTGAAAGAAAGAAATAAACAAATGAATAAACAAATAAAAACAACATCCATAAACTTTGTAAATACATAAAACATTATAAATATTTTAAAGGTACTTATCTTAGGGAGGTCCCCCACCCCCAACCCCTGAAAAAATAAAATAAACAAATGAATAAACAAATAAAAACAACATCCATAAACTTTGTAAATACATAAAACATTATAAATATTTTAAAGATACTTATCTTAGGGAGGTCCCCCCTCCCACCCCTGAAAGAAAGAAATAAACACATGAATAAACAAATAAAAACAACATCCATAAACTTTGTAAATACATAAAACATTATAAATATTTTAAAGGTACTTATCTTAGGGAGGTCCCCCACCCCCAACCCCTGAAAGAAATAAATAAACACATGAATAAACAAATAAAAACATAATCCATAAACTTTGTAAATACATAAAACATTATAAATATTTTAAAGGTACTTATCTTAGGGAGGTCCCCCCTCCCACCCCTGAAAGAAAGAAATAAACAAATGAATAAACAAATAAAAACAACATCCATAAACTTTGTAAATACATAAAACATTATAAATATTTTAAAGGTACTTATCTTAGGGAGGTCCCCCACCCCCAACCCCTGAAAAAATAAAATAAACAAATGAATATACAAATAAAAACAACATCCATAAACTTTGTAAATACATAAAACATTATAAATATTTTAAAGATACTTATCTTAGGGAGGTCCCCCCTCCCACCCCTGAAAGAAAGAAATAAACACATGAATAAACAAATAAAAACAACATCCATAAACTTTGTAAATACATAAAACATTATAAATATTTTAAAGGTACTTATCTTAGGGAGGTCCCCCACCCCCAACCCCTGAAAGAAAGAAATAAACACATGAATAAACAAATAAAAACATAATCCATAAACTTTGTAAATACATAAAACATTATAAATATTTTAAAGGTACTTATCTTAGGGAGGTCCCCCCTCCCACCCCTGAAAGAAAGAAATAAACAAATGAATAAACAAATAAAAACAACATCCATAAACTTTGTAAATACATAAAACATTATAAATATTTTAAAGGTACTAAGGGAGGGGAGACACCCCCCCCCCCCGCTGATAACCTGCGATAAAAAGTACAAAATTAAAAACTTTTTTAAAACTTTTATTTTATTTTACATTTTTTAAATTTCTATTAAGAAGAAACTTACGTTTGTTTTCCCGGTGCTGTTAATTTGGACTTGTTAATTTGGACATGTTAATTTGGACATGTTAATTTGGACATGTTAATTTGGACATGTTAATTTGGACATGTTAGTTTGGACATGTTAATTTGGACATGTTAATTTGGACTTGTTAATTTGGACATGTTAATTTGGACATGTTAATTTGGACATGTTAATTTGGACATGTTAATTTGGACATAATTTGGACATGTTAGTTTGGACATGTTAATTTGGACATGTTAATTTGGACATGTTAATTTGGACATGTTAATTTGGACATGTTAATTTGGACATGTTAATTTGGACATGTTAATTTGGACATGTTAATTTGGACATGTTAATTTGGACATGTTAATTTGGACATGTTAATTTGGACTTGTTAATTTGGACATGTTAATTTGGACATGTTAATTTGGACATGTTAATTTGGACATGTTAATTTGGACATAATTTGGACATGTTAATTTGGACATGTTAATTTGGACATGTTAATTTGGACATGTTAATTTGGACATGTTAATTTGGACATAATTTGGACATGTTAATTTGGACATAATTTGGACATGTTAATTTGGACATGTTAATTTGGACATGTTAATTTGGACATGTTAATTTGGACATGTTAATTTGGACATTTCTGAAGTGAGTGGACCGACACAGACTGAAGGTAGTTGTCAAAGTTCAAACAAAACAAAGACCACACCAACCTGCTCCTCTTCTTTCTCCTCCTCACCTGCCTGATCCTCCTACTCACCTTCCACCTCCTCCTCTTACTCCTCCACCTTGTACTGATCCCCATACAGCAGCATATAATGAAATCTGTGCATCCCCTCCCTGACCGCCTGCTCCACCTCCTCCTCCACCTCCTCCTCTTACTCCTCCACCTTGTACTGATCCCCATACAGCAGCATATAATGAAATCTGTGCATCCCCTCCCTGACCGCCTGCTCCACCTCCTCCTCCATGTCCTCCTCTGCCAAGATCACCTCCAAATTCGCCTCCAAATGTGCCAACAAACGTGCCTCCAACTCACCATCCTCCACCTCCTCCTCCACCTCCTCCTCCACCTCCTCCTCCACCTCGTCCTCATCCTCGCCTTCCTCCTCCTCCACCTGACCTTCTTCCTCCTCCTCGTCATCCTCCTTATACTCCACCTCCTCCTCATACTCCTCCACCTCGTCCTCCTCCTCACCTTCCTTCTCCTCACCTTCCTCCTCTTCCTCCACCTCGTCCTCTTCCTGCTCACCTTCCTCCTCATCACCTTCCTCCACCTCCTTCTCACCTTCCCCCTCCTCACCTTCCTCCTCCTCCTCCTCCCAGGAGAACGGCCCCTGGAAGTATCGTCGGACCCCCACGGTGATGTCATCGTTGGTGGCACCTGAGGGGACAGACCGATGTTCAACACTCCCATCATTCAACCTCCACCTCTTCCCACTAACTTGTTGGGAGGTGCAGGCCTCCCTGCTCCTCTTTCGGGAGCGGAGGCCCGACGTGCAGGAAGCAGCAGCAGCCCCAGCCGGAGCCCCAGCCGGAGCCCCAGCCGGAGCCCCAGCCGGAGCCCCAGCCGGAGCCCCAGCCGGAGCCCCAGCCGGAGCCCCAGTCGGAGCCCCAGCCGGAGCCCCAGCCGGACCAGGACGGGCCTCAGGATCAGGCGATGGGAAGCGGACTGGGTGTCGTGGTCCATCTGATGGAAATCAAATCCACATGAGATCAGAACATTGATGATGAGACGAGAACAATCATCAGAGAAGTGACATCATTTACAAAGTGAAGCTGCAGGAGCAAAACCTCTGATGTGTTACTGAACCATCTCTGCTCCCCCACGCACCACCACAATTATTCAATCATTTCATATGTTCTTCACATTTTAATGGACATTTTAAACTGTTCAGTTATCAAGAGAAGCTTTTAGACAACAAGAGCAAATGTTTCTACATGAACAGCTCATTGACACCATGTGCACAACTTGTGTACTAAAATAGTTCATAAACCTTTTTGTCTCTTTAGTTTATGTTATAAAAATGGGTTTACCATTGAATTTTAAAGTTTTCACTGAGAAACATCTTAAATCATAGGCAGCACTGAAATGACAAAAAGTGAAATAATGGCATTTTCATTTACATAAAATATTATGTAAGCGCACCGGCCAGGGAGAGCCGGCGAGCCCCATCGACACGCATGCGGTGAGCCACATTATGGACTCGAGGAGCGAGTTACTGTGTCTGGCCGTTCTTTCTGTCGTGGACGCAGAATGTCTGTGGATTATTGGGATACTAGTGGCTGTCTGCCACTGAAGGCTGAGGAGGACCGCCACGTTCGGCGTGCTGGCGAGACTTCCTGCTCAGCGAAGATTCTTTGATCCGGGCTATGACCTTCCCAGCTGTTGTACGAGCTGAACCGTATGGAGCAGCGGTGGTGAGCCGCGGACCTGCGGTGTATTGGGACTCGTTTACAGCCGCCCGATCATCAGGGCACAGATGGGACTTGTATAGCTCGGAACCTCACATGATTCGGCGATTTAGACCCAGAAACAGCACCTGGACTTAAGACTGCAGTCAAAAGTACACTGTGGCCTGACTGAAAAAAATAAAGCAACTATCTAATCTGGTCTCTGAGCAACCTTGAACTGAAGGCTGTCTACAAATCTTCTCCTGGAGCTGGAAAGCTGAAGTGAACTTGCTGCCCTCCCCCCAGAGGTCTCTGTGTGTGCGTTTCGGATGGAGCCGAGCTGTGACACCTGCGAACTGTGCTTATCTGAAAACTATTACTCACAGACTTTACCTCCCGCCTGCCGTCATCATGCATCATGTCCTGTCTAATATGTGCTAAAAGCTGGTAGAGTTTTTTTGGACTTTATCATGGAGTGTCTCGTGACAAGTTGTGATAGATTCTCTTTTTTTGAATACCACGTTCTTACCCGTTTGTGTGTCTATTCCTTTTTCCATATCTGACAACGCGGTTTCAAACTGCTGCGGCTTGTGCGTACGTCTCTTTAAGATTGTGCGTGCGCCAATTGCATAACCTTGTACCTCGGTGCATAACATGCCAATAAAGATATATTCTATTCTATTCTATTCTATATGAGGAGCCAAGATGGTGTTGGCAGGGCTTCCGACTTGGGACCCGAAGGACGCGGGTTCGCGTCCCGGCCACTACACACCTTGGGGTGTCTATGAGTGCACACCTAATTCTCCAGCTCCCCGGGCGCTTTCTATGGCTGCTCACTGCACCACCTGGTGGTGGTTGGGTTAAATGCAGAGATGAATTTCGTCTATGTATGAGAAACATACACAGATGACAAAAAAAGGACATTATTATTATTATTATACAGCATATTAATTTAATAACTACTGCAGCCTTAGGAGGCAGATTACCGTATTCTCCGGCCTATAAGTCACACATTTTTTGCCTACATTTCTATGCCCTGCGACTTATAGGCCGGTGCGACTTATACGTGGATTTTTCTGTTTTTTCACTTTGGTCAAAAAAATGGTCACTTAATTTAACGGTTTTTAACCGTCAAAGTGCATTTATCAAGAAAAGTTAAAATGAGACACACTTTTACTGTAATGTCAGCTAACAAAAATATATATATTTTATGTGTTTATCTTTAAAGATCAAAGAGATGCAGGTCTGTTTGCTGCACTGCAGGTCTGTTGCTGCTGCGCGTGCTCGTTTTGTGCCGTGAGGTGCGACTTATACGTGGATTTTTTGGTTTTATTGGACATAATTGGACTGGTGCGACTTATACTCTGGTGCGACTTATAGGCCGGAGAATATGGTAATAAAAACTGTTTAAACTTAAACAGATGTTTAAAGATCCATAGAAACAGTAACGTGATTGAATGTGACCATCTTAAATGTTGAATAACCAGCAGCAGTTATTAAAATTACTTTTTTAAACTTTAAATAAAAACACTGTGTCTTGTGTACAGAAACTTAGTTACATTATATTAAATAACTACAGACACTTAGCTAAATGCTACAACACAGGTCGTATCCTCAGAGATTTCAATAAGGAACAAATTAAGAAGATTAGATCAAATTATTTATCTTTCCCTCTCCCATCCAAAATCAAAGAAGTACAATTCCAAATTATAAACAAAATTTATCCAACCAATGACTTTCTGAAATGGATGTGGATAAGTGTGTGTTCTGTGAGAAAGTAACTGAGGATTTGGATCATCTGTTTTTCACATGTGATTTTGTACAATCCTTTTGGCAAAATCTTCACCAGTTCATATGGGTTCATGGGATACATTTAACTAATTTTATCATCCAAGAGATTAAATTTGGTGTCTTTATTAATGATAATAACATTGACTATGGTATAAATAATGTTCTGCTGTTAGCCAAACATTATATACACACATGTCGCTTCATTAAAACCGTCCCTAATTTCACACAGTGGAAGAATGAGTTAAATTTGTTTTATAAGTGTTTGGTGAAGTCAAAAAATGCTTTTAAGTTGTCATCTTTTTTGAAAACATTTGATGTGTAGCGTATGCCCTGGTTCTTTATGTTCTAAATACAATATGCCCCTTAAAAAATAAAAATACATTGTGTCTAGTGCAGATGTGGTCGACGAAAGAATTCAATGAAAACACCTATTTGCATGAAGTAGGGCCTATAAGATCATTGTTGTAATAGCCTATATTTATTTTATTGCACTTATGTTGGATTTAAATGTTTCTAAATTCTCCATGCTGATTTTTACAGGTCCTTAAACACTTCAAGGCAACAGTTTATCAGCATACAAACACTTACTTATAGTTTTATGCATAATAATTTTTGTAATTTATTGTTTTTAATAATACTGCATTTAATACAATACTCCTGGACATTTATTAGTCTTGTATTTTTGGTTTATAGGATGCTTATGTTACATAATTTAATCTGAGTTGAAGTGTGAATAAAACCTGAGAAGCTGAAAAACAAAACAAAAAAACAGGTCGTGGAGCTAGCTGGCTACCTCCCGGTGCTGCACTGCGTAATGACGTCACTCCACCAACGCACCTGTACGGACGCATCTGATGCTCAGTCTAAAATTCCATCATCTCCATCATGGCAACGTAAAAAACATGTTTAGCATTTTATAATTTTTGGCCCTGTCGCCATTTTGTTTTACTAACTTCGACGCAAAAAAAACAAAAAAACATTAAACATGAAAAATTAAACATTAAATCTAAACAAAAAAAAATTGTGTTTTCAAATCCTGCCAACCGATATTACATTCTACATTTTTTCCGGGAGAATTGCGACTTTTTTTTCAATGGCATAGTTAATTTTAGACGCAACAGTTGTATATTGTCTGCTTCTAAGCAAAATATTTTTCCAACCAGCTTTTAAACAGTTTCAATAGTTGTTTTGTAACAAGTATAATGTAAAATAATGCCAGATATTGAAAAATCTAAATATTCTGGAAAAATGTGCTGAAGCACTTGGCCATAGGAAATTTTCTTCCTATTTAGTGAAAAACAAGTTAAAAAATGCCAGGCGGAAATTTGAGACTTTTAACGACCTAATGGAAAAATTTCACCTTGAAATTAAACGTGTCGCCCTATTTTTTTCACCATTAGTGATTTTTAAAGAATATTTTTCAAGTTCAAGCAGGATGCTAACTCATACATTTCTGTATCAAAATATAAAAACAGATGGAAGATGTCTGACCTCCAGGGGGTCCGTCACGATCACGAACATCCACAGGTGTCCAGCAGACGGGATCCTCAGTGAAGTTCATCATCTCGAGTCTTTTTCTCAAAGTCTTTTTCTCAAGTCAACACAAATAGTCCACACTGGTTCAAGTCCAGATGCGAAAAGAGCGATAGAACCATTTGACAGCATTTAAATTAACAATTCGGTGTGACGTCAGCGCGTGCGTGCCCACGGTAACTAATGGTTTTTTTAATCTGAGTGAAGCAGAACCCAGTTACACCATCATGGAGGACATCAACCTGCATGGACCTGGATCTACAAGCTGTTAAAGAAAGAATAAAGACCTCATTTAAATCCTGTTAAGAATAAATATGAAATGCAAATATTTAATTTGTTTATTATGAAGAAACATGACCTTGACAAAGAAAACACTTTACCTGTATATTGTTAATCTGTTTATGATTTATGGCAAATCTCTGATTTTTACCTCAGCTGATTTCAGTTCAGTTTATTTTTATAGGTCAATTCACAATAGAAGTTTTATCAAAGCATTTAAAAAGTCCATATCATAAATCCAGATTAATTCTTACCAGATCCAGAATCTAATCCAATTACAGTCAAATAATTCTTGTTAAACAACCAACATATTTATGGACAAAATGTTTATACTCAGATGAGACACATTCATCCTTTAGAATGATTTTGAAAAGTCAAAATGAGGCTTTTTAGTCTACAAATGACATAAACAGCTGTCAAGCACGGTGGTGGTAGCATCATGCTGTTTCTTTAATTTAATCTCAAACTAAAAACTAGATGGTTGAAAACATAACTGGGTGTTACAGCAGGATAATGACCCCAAACACATCAGAACTGGTTTCTGATTGGATGAAGGCTGATGTTAAACTTTAGGAATGGCCTTCTCAGCAGGGCCGGTACTAGAATGTTTGTTGTCCTGGGCAAACAATTTCCTGCCACAGTAATTACAGAAGGTCATTACTGTATAGACAACTAGATAACGAGAAACTTTTTTATTTATTTCCTTTATACATACGTGTGTGTGTGTATGTATGTATATATATATATATGTATATATATATATATA
>JBBPBX010028237.1:0-36713 GCA_038048925.1 Garcialebias charrua
GAGGAGGGACAGTGGTTTGGACATGTCCAGAGGAGGGACAGTGGTTTGGACATGTCCAGAGGAGGGACAGTGGTTTGGACATGTCCAGAGGAGGGACAGTGGTTTGGACATGTCCAGAGGAGGGACAGTGGTTTGGACATGTCCAGAGGAGGGACAGTGGTTTGGACATGTCCAGAGGAGGGACAGTGGTTTGGACATGTCCAGAGGAGGGACAGTGGTTTGGACATGTCCAGAGGAGGGACAGTGGTTTGGACATGTCCAGAGGAGGGACAGTGGTTTGGACATGTCCAGAGGAGGGACAGTGGTTTGGACATGTCCAGAGGAGGGACAGTGGTTTGGACATGTCCAGAGGAGGGACAGTGGTTTGGACATGTCCAGAGGAGGGACAGTGGTTTGGACATGTCCAGAGGAGGGACAGTGGTTTGGACATGTCCAGAGGAGGGACAGTGGTTTGGACATGTCCAGAGGAGGGACAGTGGTTTGGACACGTCCAGAGGAGGGACAGTGGTTTGGACATGTCCAGAGGAGGGACAGTGGTTTGGACACGTCCAGAGGAGGGACAGTGGTTTGGACACGTCCAGAGGAGGGACAGTGGTTTGGACATGTCCAGAGGAGGGACAGTGGTTTGGACACGTCCAGAGGAGGGACAGTGGTTTGGACATGTCCAGAGGAGGGACAGTGGTTTGGACATGTCCAGAGGAGGGACAGTGGTTTGGACACGTCCAGAGGAGGGACAGTGGTTTGGACATGTCCAGAGGAGGGACAGTGGTTTGGACACGTCCAGAGGAGGGACAGTGGTTTGGACATGTCCAGAGGAGGGACAGTGGTTTGGACATGTCCAGAGGAGGGACAGTGGTTTGGACATGTCCAGAGGAGGGACAGTGGTTTGGACATGTCCAGAGGAGGGACAGTGGTTTGGACATGTCCAGAGGAGGGACAGTGGTTTGGACATGTCCAGAGGAGGGACAGTGGTTTGGACATGTCCAGAGGAGGGACAGTGGTTTGGACATGTCCAGAGGAGGGACAGTGGTTTGGACATGTCCAGAGGAGGGACAGTGGTTTGGACATGTCCAGAGGAGGGACAGTGGTTTGGACATGTCCAGAGGAGGGACAGTGGTTTGGACATGTCCAGAGGAGGGACAGTGGTTTGGACATGTCCAGAGGAGGGACAGTGGTTTGGACATGTCCAGAGGAGGGACAGTGGTTTGGACATGTCCAGAGGAGGGACAGTGGTTTGGACATGTCCAGAGGAGGGACAGTGGTTTGGACATGTCCAGAGGAGGGACAGTGGTTTGGACATGTCCAGAGGAGGGACAGTGGTTTGGACATGTCCAGAGGAGGGACAGTGGTTTGGACACGTCCAGAGGAGGGACAGTGGTTTGGACATGTCCAGAGGAGGGACAGTGGTTTGGACATGTCCAGAGGAGGGACAGTGGTTTGGACACGTCCAGAGGAGGGACAGTGGTTTGGACATGTCCAGAGGAGGGACAGTGGTTTGGACACGTCCAGAGGAGGGACAGTGGTTTGGACATGTCCAGAGGAGGGACAGTGGTTTGGACACGTCCAGAGGAGGGACAGTGGTTTGGACACGTCCAGAGGAGGGACAGTGGTTTGGACACGTCCAGAGGAGGGACAGTGGTTTGGACATGTCCAGAGGAGGGACAGTGGTTTGGACACGTCCAGAGGAGGGACAGTGGTTTGGACATGTCCAGAGGAGGGACAGTGGTTTGGACACGTCCAGAGGAGGGACAGTGGTTTGGACATGTCCAGAGGAGGGACAGTGGTTTGGACATGTCCAGAGGAGGGACAGTGGTTTGGACATGTCCAGAGGAGGGACAGTGGTTTGGACATGTCCAGAGGAGGGACAGTGGTTTGGACACGTCCAGAGGAGGGACAGTGGTTTGGACACGTCCAGAGGAGGGACAGTGGTTTGGACACGTCCAGAGGAGGGACAGTGGTTTGGACACGTCCAGAGGAGGGACAGTGGTTTGGACACGTCCAGAGGAGGGACAGTGGTTTGGACATGTCCAGAGGAGGGACAGTGGTTTGGACATGTCCAGAGGAGGGACAGTGGTTTGGACATGTCCAGAGGAGGGACAGTGGTTTGGACACGTCCAGAGGAGGGACAGTG
Source organism: Garcialebias charrua (assembly GCA_038048925.1). Taxonomy (NCBI): domain Eukaryota; kingdom Metazoa; phylum Chordata; class Actinopteri; order Cyprinodontiformes; family Rivulidae; genus Garcialebias; species Garcialebias charrua. Next base: position 2,132 of record JBBPBX010028237.1, read on the forward strand.
GTTTGGACACGTCCAGAGGAGGGACAGTGGTTTGGACACGTCCAGAGGAGGGACAGTGGTTTGGACACGTCCAGAGGAGGGACAGTGGTTTGGACACGTCCAGAGGAGGGACAGTGGTTTGGACACGTCCAGAGGAGGGACAGTGGTTTGGACACGTCCAGAGGAGGGACAGTGGTTTGGACATGTCCAGAGGAGGGACAGTGGTTTGGACATGTCCAGAGGAGGGACAGTGGTTTGGACATGTCCAGAGGAGGGACAGTGGTTTGGACATGTCCAGAGGAGGGACAGTGGTTTGGACATGTCCAGAGGAGGGACAGTGGTTTGGACATGTCCAGAGGAGGGACAGTGGTTTGGACATGTCCAGAGGAGGGACAGTGGTTTGGACATGTCCAGAGGAGGGACAGTGGTTTGGACATGTCCAGAGGAGGGACAGTGGTTTGGACATGTCCAGAGGAGGGACAGTGGTTTGGACATGTCCAGAGGAGGGACAGTGGTTTGGACATGTCCAGAGGAGGGACAGTGGTTTGGACATGTCCAGAGGAGGGACAGTGGTTTGGACATGTCCAGAGGAGGGACAGTGGTTTGGACATGTCCAGAGGAGGGACAGTGGTTTGGACATGTCCAGAGGAGGGACAGTGGTTTGGACATGTCCAGAGGAGGGACAGTGGTTTGGACATGTCCAGAGGAGGGACAGTGGTTTGGACATGTCCAGAGGAGGGACAGTGGTTTGGACATGTCCAGAGGAGGGACAGTGGTTTGGACATGTCCAGAGGAGGGACAGTGGTTTGGACATGTCCAGAGGAGGGACAGTGGTTTGGACATGTCCAGAGGAGGGACAGTGGTTTGGACATGTCCAGAGGAGGGACAGTGGTTTGGACATGTCCAGAGGAGGGACAGTGGTTTGGACATGTCCAGAGGAGGGACAGTGGTTTGGACATGTCCAGAGGAGGGACAGTGGTTTGGACATGTCCAGAGGAGGGACAGTGGTTTGGACATGTCCAGAGGAGGGACAGTGGTTTGGACATGTCCAGAGGAGGGACAGTGGTTTGGACATGTCCAGAGGAGGGACAGTGGTTTGGACATGTCCAGAGGAGGGACAGTGGTTTGGACATGTCCAGAGGAGGGACAGTGGGTATATTGGTAGAAGGATGTTAGAAATGCAGCTGCCAGGAAAAAGACAAAGAGGAGACATATGGATGCAGTTAGAGAGGACATGGAGGTAGTTGGAGTGAGGACAGAGGATGCAGAGGACAGAGTGAGGTGGAGGAGGATGACTCTCTGTGTAGACCCCCTGAAGAAGGCAAAGCTGAAAGAAGAAGAAGAAGATGCTCTGGTCTTGTTTCAGTCTGACCTCATCTGCTTTGAGTTCCTGGGGGTGTGAAAGCCTCCGGTGGTCCCGGTGCACCTGGTAAAGACTCCCACAGTCCCCGACTACCATCTAACCTCTCTGCCTGTCAGTCCTCATTAAAGTCATCAGATGTGTTGGCCTAGATCGCACGACGTGGCTTCAGCACCTCGACTCGTCTCGTGTGCGTTCATATTACGACACTCGGGTGTTTGTCCAAATGTTTCTCTTCAGAACCGATTTTTTGTGTCCAACCAGAGAAAGTTGCTCTTGAATATAAAATATTTTGTTCATGCTTTTTATTTTCTCTCAAAGCTCTCGCATGACTCGCTAAGAAAGCTAAGTCTGGTCCTCTGTCCTCTGTTTTGTTTTTTGAATGTCCAGAGGACCAAACTTAGCTTTTTTAGAATTTTCTACCTGGATTATTGAGCAGCATCAGGACATATCTCATGACTCTTTGTTTTGGACATTTGATGCATAATCTGAAACAGGGACACAGAGGACTGAATGTCTTCTTAGCAACACAGAGGACTGAATGTCTTCTTAGCAACACAGAGGACTGAATGTCTTCTTAGCAACACAGAAGACTGAATGTCTTCTTAGCAACTCAGAAGACTGAATGTCTTCTTAGCAACACAGAAGACTGAATGTCTTCTTAGCAACACAGAGGACTGAATGTCTTCTTAGCAACACAGAAGACTGAATGTCTTCTTAGCAACACAGAAGACTGAATGTCTTCTTAGCAACACAGAGGACTGAATGTCTTCTTAGCAACACAGAAGACTGAATGTCTTCTTAGCAACACAGAAGACTGAATGTCTTCTTAGCAACACAGAGGACTGAATGTCTTCTTAGCAACACAGAGGACTGAATGTCTTCTTAGCAACACAGAAGACTGAATGTCTTCTTAGCAACACAGAAGACTGAATGTCTTCTTAGCAACACAGAGGACTGAATGTCTTCTTAGCAACACAGAAGACTGAATGTCTTCTTAGCAACACAGAGGACTGAATGTCTTCTTAGCAACACAGAAGACTGAATGTCTTCTTAGCAACACAGAAGACTGAATGTCTTCTTAGCAACACAGAGGACTGAATGTCTTCTTAGCAACACAGAAGACTGAATGTCTTCTTAGCAACACAGAGGACTGAATGTCTTCTTAGCAACACAGAAGACTGAATGTCTTCTTAGCAACACAGAAGACTGAATGTCTTCTTAGCAACACAGAGGACTGAATGTCTTCTTAGCAACACAGAGGACTGAATGTCTTCTTAGCAACACAGAAGACTGAATGTCTTCTTAGCAACACAGAAGACTGAATGTCTTCTTAGCAACACAGAAGACTGAATGTCTTCTTAGCAACACAGAAGACTGAATGTCTTCTTAGCAACACAGAGGACTGAATGTCTTCTTAGCAACACAGAGGACTGAATGTCTTCTTAGCAACACAGAGGACTGAATGTCTTCTTAGCAACACAGAGGACTGAATGTCTTCTTAGCAACACAGAGGACTGAATGTCTTCTTAGCAACACAGAGGACTGAATGTCTTCTTAGCAACACAGAAGACTGAATGTCTTCTTAGCAACACAGAGGACTGAATGTCTTCTTAGCAACACAGAGGACTGAATGTCTTCTTAGCAACACAGAGGACTGAATGTCTTCTTAGCAACACAGAGGACTGAATGTCTTCTTAGCAACACAGAGGACTGAATGTCTTCTTAGCAACACAGAGGACTGAATGTCTTCTTAGCAACACAGAGGACTGAATGTCTTCTTAGCAACACAGAAGACTGAATGTCTTCTTAGCAACACAGAAGACTGAATGTCTTCTTAGCAACACAGAAGACTGAATGTCTTCTTAGCAACACAGAAGACTGAATGTCTTCTTAGCAACACAGAAGACTGAATGTCTTCTTAGCAACACAGAGGACTGAATGTCTTCTTAGCAACACAGAGGACTGAATGTCTTCTTAGCAACACAGAAGACTGAATGTCTTCTTAGCAACACAGAGGACTGAATGTCTTCTTAGCAACACAGAGGACTGAATGTCTTCTTAGCAACACAGAGGACTGAATGTCTTCTTAGCAACACAGAGGACTGAATGTCTTCTTAGCAACACAGAGGACTGAATGTCTTCTTAGCAACACAGAGGACTGAATGTCTTCTTAGCAACACAGAGGACTGAATGTCTTCTTAGCAACACAGAGGACTGAATGTCTTCTTAGCAACACAGAGGACTGAATGTCTTCTTAGCAACACAGAGGACTGAATGTCTTCTTAGCAACACAGAAGACTGAATGTCTTCTTAGCAACACAGAAGACTGAATGTCTTCTTAGCAACACAGAAGACTGAATGTCTTCTTAGCAACACAGAGGACTGAATGTCTTCTTAGCAACACAGAGGACTGAATGTCTTCTTAGCAACACAGAGGACTGAATGTCTTCTTAGCAACACAGAGGACTGAATGTCTTCTTAGCAACACAGAAGACTGAATGTCTTCTTAGCAACACAGAAGACTGAATGTCTTCTTAGCAACACAGAGGACTGAATGTCTTCTTAGCAACACAGAGGACTGAATGTCTTCTTAGCAACACAGAGGACTGAATGTCTTCTTAGCAACACAGAGGACTGAATGTCTTCTTAGCAACACAGAAGACTGAATGTCTTCTTAGCAACACAGAAGACTGAATGTCTTCTTAGCAACACAGAAGACTGAATGTCTTCTTAGCAACACAGAAGACTGAATGTCTTCTTAGCAACACAGAGGACTGAATGTCTTCTTAGCAACACAGAGGACTGAATGTCTTCTTAGCAACACAGAGGACTGAATGTCTTCTTAGCAACACAGAGGACTGAATGTCTTCTTAGCAACACAGAGGACTGAATGTCTTCTTAGCAACACAGAAGACTGAATGTCTTCTTAGCAACACAGAAGACTGAATGTCTTCTTAGCAACACAGAAGACTGAATGTCTTCTTAGCAACACAGAAGACTGAATGTCTTCTTAGCAACACAGAGGACTGAATGTCTTCTTAGCAACACAGAGGACTGAATGTCTTCTTAGCAACACAGAAGACTGAATGTCTTCTTAGCAACACAGAAGACTGAATGTCTTCTTAGCAACACAGAGGACTGAATGTCTTCTTAGCAACACAGAGGACTGAATGTCTTCTTAGCAACACAGAAGACTGAATGTCTTCTTAGCAACACAGAAGACTGAATGTCTTCTTAGCAACACAGAAGACTGAATGTCTTCTTAGCAACACAGAGGACTGAATGTCTTCTTAGCAACACAGAGGACTGAATGTCTTCTTAGCAACACAGAGGACTGAATGTCTTCTTAGCAACACAGAGGACTGAATGTCTTCTTAGCAACACAGAGGACTGAATGTCTTCTTAGCAACACAGAAGACTGAATGTCTTCTTAGCAACACAGAGGACTGAATGTCTTCTTAGCAACACAGAGGACTGAATGTCTTCTTAGCAACACAGAGGACTGAATGTCTTCTTAGCAACACAGAGGACTGAATGTCTTCTTAGCAACACAGAAGACTGAATGTCTTCTTAGCAACACAGAAGACTGAATGTCTTCTTAGCAACACAGAAGACTGAATGTCTTCTTAGCAACACAGAGGACTGAATGTCTTCTTAGCAACACAGAGGACTGAATGTCTTCTTAGCAACACAGAGGACTGAATGTCTTCTTAGCAACACAGAGGACTGAATGTCTTCTTAGCAACACAGAAGACTGAATGTCTTCTTAGCAACACAGAAGACTGAATGTCTTCTTAGCAACACAGAAGACTGAATGTCTTCTTAGCAACACAGAGGACTGAATGTCTTCTTAGCAACACAGAAGACTGAATGTCTTCTTAGCAACACAGAAGACTGAATGTCTTCTTAGCAACACAGAGGACTGAATGTCTTCTTAGCAACACAGAGGACTGAATGTCTTCTTAGCAACACAGAAGACTGAATGTCTTCTTAGCAACACAGAGGACTGAATGTCTTCTTAGCAACACAGAGGACTGAATGTCTTCTTAGCAACACAGAGGACTGAATGTCTTCTTAGCAACACAGAGGACTGAATGTCTTCTTAGCAACACAGAGGACTGAATGTCTTCTTAGCAACACAGAAGACTGAATGTCTTCTTAGCAACACAGAAGACTGAATGTCTTCTTAGCAACACAGAGGACTGAATGTCTTCTTAGCAACACAGAGGACTGAATGTCTTCTTAGCAACACAGAGGACTGAATGTCTTCTAGCAACACAGAGGACTGAATGTCTTCTTAGCAACACAGAGGACTGAATGTCTTCTTAACAACAAATATACCAAGATGGCGCCTTTGTTGATGGTACGCCGTCTACATGCTCTCCTGTACTTTTTACTGTTGTTCGTGTTCTGCCTTTTTTTCATCGACGATGCATCCTCGCTCCTGGTCTATGATCGCTCAACTCTTCTAAGTCTCCAAGACTCGCTGATCAACACACCGGCTACTGGCAAATATGGACATTTCAAGCCTCCTCCACCTCCACCTTTCTTGGCGTCCATTCCTGCCTACCTACAACGCAACGCGACCACGCTGCCACGCAACAAGCGGCGCAGAAGACGCGGAACGAGGGCAGGCGTTCTGGTGAGATTTAAAAAGTATCTCTCGTCTCACAACACGCCGACGGCTGACTTACCTCCTGAATTCAGCGTCTTTGATGTCCGTCGCTCCTTTGCCCGCCGCAACAGATGCCTTGTTGCTATCAATCATGACGCCAGCGATCAGTATCCATCTTGTCCCCCCGTGAGGGCTGTGGAGCGAGGCTGCGTTAAACAGAACCTCCGCCCGCTCGCTCGAGCTGAGAGTGACGTAACTGGCTGTGTTCCTGTACGGTCAGCACTGTTTAACGCCAGATCGATCACAAATAAAACTTTTATATTAAGTGATTTGATCTCCACTCATCGTCTGGATCTGTTTTCCTTCGTTTCGTTTCGAAAATTCTTGAGAAGGTAGTTTATAATCAGCTAATGGCCTATCTCATTGAAAATAATATTTTAGAGGTTTTTCAGTCCGGTTTTAAATCATTTCATAGCACAGAGTCAGCTCTTTTAAAAGTTTTTAACGATATATTCTTGGCGACTGATTCTGGTGACTGCGTTGTTTTGGTGTTGTTGGATCTATCAGCTGCGTTTGACACAGTGGATCACAACATTTTAATCACACGTTTGGAACAGTGGGTGGGCATTGGTCATATAGCCTTAGATTGGTTTAAATCTTATCTGACCAAGCGTACTTTTTGTGTCTGTCTTGATGGACATAGGTCCTCCTCTGCTCCACTCTCATGTGGTGTTCCGCAGGGCTCAGTTTTGGGCCCTCTTTTATTTTTGTTGTACATCCTTCCGCTTGGTTCTGTTTTTAGGAAATACGGGATTGCTTTTCATTGTTATGCAGATGACACACAGATCTACGTACCTTTAAAGAAGGCAGACTCTGCCTCTCTTCGGTCTCTGTTCCTATGTTTGGAAGATTTGAAGGCCTGGATGGCCCTAAACTTCTTAAGACTTAACGAGGACAAAACAGAGGTGGTGATTTTTGGCAATTCGACTGAAGACTCTCTGTCCGATTGCTCCTTGGCTCAGTATGTCCGGCCAGTTGTTACAAATCTAGGGGTCAAGCTGGATGCTGGTCTTAGGCTGGAGTCTCAGATTAAAGCAGTTGTGAAATCCAGCTTTTTTCATTTGAGGCAGCTAGCCAAAGTAAAAGCCATCCTTCCTAGACAGCACTTTGAAACAGCAATCCATGCATTTGTGACCACACGGCTGGATTACTGTAATTCACTTTATGTTGGTATTAGTGATCTGTGTACTTCCCAGCTTCAGAGGGTTCAAAATGCAGCTGCACGACTCTTAACAGGTACACGAAAATTTGATCACATTTCCCCTGTTTTGGCATCTTTGCACTGGTTACCGGTGCGTTACAGGATTCATTTTAAAATACTTTTATTTACTTTTAAAGCTCTAAATGGCCATGCCCCTCCATACCTGTCAGAGCTGCTGCATTACTACACACCCTCTCGTTCGCTCAGGTCAGCTGACCAGTTGCTTCTGAGGGTACCGAGGACAAAGCGCAAGCTTATGCCTCTTTTCCACCGCTCGGCTCGGCTCGGGTTGGATCGGCTCAGGTCGGCTCAGTTCGGGTCGGGTCACATCTATGTTCTGTTTCCACAGCTTTTTTGTACCCCTTCTGTGGGCGGGGTCCAGAATCCTACTCGTCCAGAAACTGTTTTTTTTTTTAAACAACACAGTGTGATCACAACATGTTCATATACGAAATGTATCCTGTTGGAGTTATTTGAAATAAAATTCAATGTTTTATAGACATAAAGACACCTCCATTAATTTTCTCCCTTCTACTTTGTATCACATATTATCAATTCTATCAAAAACCACATAACTGATATTTTTCAAAAAAATCTAGTGTGATCACAACATGTTCATATACGAAATGTATCCTGTTGGAGTTATTTGAAATAAAATTCAATGTTTTATAGACATAAAGACACCTCCATTAATTTTCTCCCTTCTACTTTGTATCACATATTATCAATTCTATCAAAAACCACATAACTGATATTTTTCAAAAAAATCTAGTGTGATCACAACATGTTCATATACGAAATGTATCCTGTTGGAGTTATTTGAAATAAAATTCAATGTTTTATAGACATAAAGACACCTCCATTAATTTTCTCCCTTCTACTTTGTATCACATATTATCAATTCTATCAAAAACCACATAACTGATATTTTTCAAAAAAATCTAGTGTGATCACAACATGTTCATATACGAAATGTATCCTGTTGGAGTTATTTGAAATAAAATTCAATGTTTTATAGACATAAAGACACCTCCATTAATTTTCTCCCTTCTACTTTGTATCACATATTATCAATTCTATCAAAAACCACATAGCTGATATTTTTCAAAAAAATCTAGTGTGATCACAACATGTTCATATACGAAATGTATCCTGTTGGAGTTATTTGAAATAAAATTCGAATTTTTATAATTTATTTTCGTTGTGCAAGCACAGGTTTTTGGAAAAAGTCAAAGCGAAACTACTTTAAATGCAGCATATTTGACCACTACGTGACAATATTAAAGCGTGGTTAAGCTCAGGAACCCTCGTACTATAAAGTCAGATATGAAATATATTTTATATCTGTTCATTGAGCTACATTTAAAGACATAAAGCCGCCCGCGCGCCGCGTGTTGCTCGTGGCGAAACTACTTTTTAAAATCGTGCAGTTTTGAGCAGTACGTGATTTTATTAAGGACACGTTCAGCTGAAGACCCATCTTTGCTATAAATTTAAAAAATAATAATTGTTTTTACCGTGTTTATCATGTAAGTCCTGCAGTGATCGCGTCCCTCTCTTCCGTGAAAACAGCTCGTGTCTCCTCCTCCCTCCTTCCGGAGCGGGTCAGCTCGCCTCAGTACCCCAATGAAACCAGCCCGAAAATCTCGCGCGGTTCAGCACGGAATATCCGGTGGAAAGGGATGAAAGGGGGTCTCTGCGACGCACATATGACGTAACATCCGACCCGAGCCGACTGGTGGAAAAGGGGCATTAGAGGGGACCGTGCTTTCTCTGTGGTAGCTCCTAAGCTCTGGAATGACCTCCCATTAGACATAAGACAGGCCTCTTCACTTGCTGTTTTTAAGTCTCTTCTTAAAACCCATCTTTTTTCTTTGGCTTTTGGCAATCTGAGATGTTTTAAAGACCGTGTAAAGTGAATTTCAACATTTTCTTAAATAAACATTATAAATGTGATAATTGTAATCTTGTAAATGAGTAAAAAGTCTCAAAATTGTAGCTCAATTAATTTTGGAGTTATAGAGCAAACTGTGTATAAACATATTTCTGGTTCAGGATTTTTTAGGCGTGTTTTAAACGTGACCGCGTTTCGTCACGCGGTCCTCATTAGTAGAGCCCCCACCCCCTGCAGCTCCGGCCGTATAAATTCGCCTCGGTGGAGCCGTTCACTCGCGAATCGCAGACAGCATCAGATAGCAATAGCATAGATATTTTGTTCATTGTTAGCTAGCTAATCAATTATGCCTCGTTCGTGCATCTTCCCTGGATGTCGCAATGGTCAGGGCACCCGTACAAATCATAACATGTTTTTATACTGCGTCGTTTTATGCTGAGTATCTGTAATGCCTGGTTGGGACAATGGTTAGAGCGCTTGCCTTCCGTCCCAAAGCCCACGGGTTCAAATCCCGCATGGTGCAACTCTTTTTTTTTTTTTTTTTAATTCATTCCAGATTAAAAACACACAAGAAAACTATTTACAAAAACAGCGTAACTCTTGGAAAAAGTAGCTGCTGTTACAGACAGAACTCGGATAAAAACAGAGCAGGTTTACTGGCTCTGCTGTCTGCCTCAGTGCCTCTCCACTGTGGGACACGAGCAGGACCAGCGCAGCTGCCTGAAACCACGCCCACGCACTGACACGCCCCTAGCGTTCCAGACCAAGAGAAAATAAGGTTTTTTCATGATTTTTGAGACTTAATTTTATAAGGTAAACAATGTTTTTAATCAGTCAGATTTAAATGGGTGATTAATAACACATATTTATGCCATGTGACAAACTAAAAACACACATTTAATTTCACTTTACACGGTCTTTAACTTTGTTTTATTGTTTTATTGTATTCATAATTTATTATTTTAGTACTGTTTTTAGTCCCTTCCATTTTATGATTGTATTGTATTTTGTGATTGTGTGTACAGCACTTTGGTCCTGTTGGGTGCAAAAAGTGCTCTATAAATAAAGTTGGTATGGTATGGTATGGTATGTTTTTGATCACGGAAACCTGGCAGAAAACAGGAGACCACAGCTGCTTCTCTGAACTCCTCCCACCTGGCTTCTCTTATCTGAGCGTTCCGCGTGGAGCAGGAAGAGGGGGGGGGCCTGGCTGCAGTTTTCAATGAGGCGTTCAAGTACCGTTTGTTGCCTCAGAAAAATTACTCCAGTTTTGAAAGCATGATTTTTGTGCTGGAATCTGCAAAACCTATTCTGTGTGGCCTCTTTTATCGGTCTCCTCAATACAACAAAAACTTTCTCAGTGAGTTTTCAGAACTACTGGCTGACCTAATGCCAAAGTTTGACTCTTGGCTTTTCTGTGGGGACTTCAATGTACACACCTGCTGCCCAAGTAATCAGCTTGGATGTGAGTTTCAGGACCTCCTGGACTCTTTCAACCTGTCACAGTCGGTCTCGGGGGCCACACACAGTCAGGGTCATACACTCGATTTAATTATCTCCCACGGCCTACAAATACCTGCTGTGGAGATCCTGGACACCTGTATTTCAGACCATTTTCCCATATTATTCGAATTTTTCACCTCTCCTGCACCGAAAGCTATTCTCCCAGCACGTTTCTCCCGCTGCATCACCCCATTAACTCCAAGTCAGTTCACTGATGCCTTTAAGAGCACTGAATTCTGCTCTGCTGTCAGCCTGGACCCATCTCTACATCCTGAGGACTTCATCAGCTCCTTCCATCACACCTGCACAACGATCTTGGACTCCATCGCTCCTCTCAAACAGGCATCTTCAAAGAACAAACCTTCACCATGGCTCAACGAAACGACGCGAGCTCTTCGACAACGTTGCAGAAAAGCAGAACGAATATGGAAGCGCGACCGGCTTCATGTATCTCAAGGAATACTGAGAGACTGTCTCTGTGAGTATCATAATGCTGTGAAACAGGCCAAGTCACAGTACCTCTCCAATTTAATCTCCACCAGCTCCAACCGGCCGAGGACGCTTTTCAGCACACTCCAGTCTGTCATCAACCCATCTGTCAATGTTCTGAAAACTGCCACACAGTCTACCTGCGATGACTTTCAGAGCTATTTTGTCAACAAAATAGACTCTATCAGGCAGAACATTGTCAGTTCATCCAACACCATCCAGTCATGTACCTCTGCAATAACCACAGCTGTTTTTGACCAATTTGACCTGGTTTCACTCCCTCACCTCACCAAGGTGGTTCAGCAGATGAAACCAACTAACTGTTCTCTGGACATCATTCCCTCTAAAATGTTCAAACAGTCCTTTGATGTAATTGGTCCTTGTGTTTTGTCATTTATTAACAGCTGTCTATCTTCAGGTTTTGTGCCATCTGCTTTCAAACATGCTGTGGTCAGGCCTCTTCTCAAAAAACCAGGCCTAGATCCTACAGCTCTCTCTAATTTCAGACCAGTTTCACATCTGTCATTTCTATCAAAGGTCCTAGAAAAGATTGTTTTTATTCAACTTCAATCTTTTCTAGAACTCAACAACCTGTTTGAAAAATTTCAGTCAGGTTTTCGAGCTCGTCACAGTACTGAATCTGCACTGCTCAAAGTACAGAATGACATTCTTCTGTCCCTGGATGCAAAAAACCCTGCTCTGCTGGTGATGTTAGACCTCTCAGCAGCTTTTGACACCGTCGACCATCAGGTACTAATCAACCGCTTGTCTCAGCTGGTTGGCCTCCAGGGAGCTGTGCTTGAGTGGTTCAAATCTTACCTGTCTGGGAGAACTTTTTCTGTCATGATAGGCGATCTGTCCTCCTCTTCATCAACCCCTCTGACCTCTGGCGTACCACAGGGATCTATTCTAGGGCCAGTCCTCTTCTCTCTTTACATGCTGCCATTAGGATCAATCATTGCACGTCATAACCTGTCTTTTCACATGTATGCAGACGATTTACAAATCTATCTGCCAGTCACTCCCAACCCCTCACCCAGTTCAAACACTCTTGTCAACTGCTTAAATGACATTAAGCACTGGCTCTCTCAAAACTTCCTCCACCTAAACACAGATAAAACTGAATGCATTTTATTTAGTGCACCTGGTGACACCAGCAACATCCTTCCCAGTCCCAGTGTTGGTTTTCCCCTCCCCCATTTCAACCCGGTGGTCAGAAATCTTGGAGTGCAGCTTGACTCCAACTTAAAGTTTGATAAACAGATCAGTTCTGTTGTCAAGACCAGCTTCTTTCAGCTCCGACTGCTCTCCAAAGTCAAGTCATTTCTCAGCCGTGGTGATCTGGAGAAGGCCATCCATGCCTTTGTGACCTCCAGACTTGACTATTGTAATGCTTTGTATGTTGGTATTAATCAATCCTCCATCTCCCGTTTACAGCTTGTACAGAACTCTGCCGCGCGCTTTTTGACCAACACACGAAAATATGAACACATCACTCCTGTCCTGTCCTCTTTACACTGGCTCCCGGTTCAGTTCAGGATACAGTTCAAGCTGCTGCTGTTTGTTTTCAAAGCTCTGAATGGACTTGCACCTCTCTACATCTCAGAACTTTTGAAAGTCCATCAGCCCAGCAGAGCTTTACGATCTGCCAGTCAACACCTGCTGGAGGTGCCTCGCTCAAGGTACAAACAATGGGGAGACCGGTCATTTTCTGTTGCCGGCCCAAAAGCCTGGAACAGTCTCCCCCTTGAGCTGCGTGCCACCTCTGATCTGACTCTGTTCAAAACCAGACTGAAGACCCACTTGTTCAAAAAAGCTTTCAGTGTGTAACTTTTATTACTTTTGGTATTTTAGTATGTAGCATTTTTTATTTCCATTGCCTTTTTATTTCCACTAGTTCAAATAAGCTTCCAGTGTGTAACTTTTATTACTTTTGGTATTTTAATATGTAACATTTTTTATTTACATTGCCTTTTTATTTCCTCTTGTTCAAAAAAAACTCTCAGTGTGTAACTTTTATTATTTGTGTTATTTTAGTGTTATTTTAGTATGTAGCATTTTTTATTTCCATTGCCTTCTTTTATTGCTGTTGTTTCTTATTCTATTTTCATTGATTTATTGTTCCAGTTTATTCATCTTTTTATCCTGTTAAGCACCTTGGTCAATGCAAGGCATTGTAGGAAGGTGCTATACAAATAAAGTTTATTATTATTATTATTATTATTATTATTATTAACAAAGAAGACTGAATGTCTTCTTGGCAACACAGAAGACTGAACGTCTTCTTAGCAGAAGGTTCTGACGTGACGTGTGAGGAGACACACAGAACTGGATCCGTGCGCTGCCTCGTCGCTCCTTGTTTGCTTCAGAGTTGGTTTTATTTATCTGTGCAGAGTAAATGAGACTTGTGATCTGTGTGTTTGTGTCTCCTCAGCCCGGGGCGCTCTCCGTCCTGCTATGACAATGAAATAATAATGATGAACCATGTCTACAAGGAGCGCTTCCCCAAGGTCAGCCTCACACAAACACACACACGAGCGTAAAGTGCGCCGCCACACACACATCAAACACGCCGACGTCTCACCTGCACCTGAACCACGTCTCACTGTTTCACTGGAGTCAGATTCTTTAAGAGCACGGCCGATGACTCGTTAGTGCCACGGGGGTGAACATAAAAATAAACAAGTCAACGAGTCAACATGTTTCCCCGGAGCACGTTCACGTGCATTCAAAGCACAGCCTTGTTTATTTACTGATGGAAGAGGTGCACGTGCACTGAGTGAACGTCCAAGTGTTGTCAGATAAAGAAAACGTGCCGTTGGGCTCATGGTTTTAATTTGTTGTCTGTGATATTACAGCGAGTTACAAACAACAGAAATACACGTTGTATGTGTGATTCCATTGGATCATGAGTCAGCTGATCATCAGGCGTGTGACACTGTGTCACAGTTTAGTGCACGTTGGAACAGAAGAAAGTCAACTACTGTTGTTTTATCCATTTATCCCAAACAGACGACACCTTCCCAGACATGCACGTAGTAGAATAAACCACAGTTCTCGTTCTCCTCCTCACATCCGGCATGGCTGTGACTCACAGGGACAATAAAAACGGTTGTTTCGTCCGTCTCGTCCCGTTTAAACGGTAAAGAGAGACGGAGCGAGGCCCCGCGGCCAACTCAATGTTTCAAACTGCGAAACTGAGAGCGCACCGTTTCACACTTGACAAGAAAATAGAGCAAAAACACATCCAGCATCCATCCATCCATCATTCATCCAACATCCATTCATCCATCCATCAATCATCATCCATCATCCATGATTAGCCATCATCCAACATCCATCATTCATCCAACATCCATCATTCATCCAATCATCCACCCATCATCCAACATCCATCATCCAACATCCATCATCATCCATCCAACATCCATTCATCCATCCATCAATCATCATCCATCCATCCATGATTAGCCATCATCCAACATCCATCATTCATCCAACATCCATCATCATCCAATCATCCATCCATCCACCAAGCATCTTTGCTTTAAAATAAATGTTAGATCTATACAACAGACACCACACCTCCATTTTTATGTGTTTTATTGATGCCTCAAAGGCTTTTGATTATGTAAATCATGAAAAGCTGTTTTACAAGTTATATAAGAGGGGTGTCCCCAAATGTTTGCTGAGGATTCTTGTTTTTTGGTATGCTAATCAACATATGTATGTTAAATGGGGAAACTCTGTATCGGACCCCTTCGGTGTCTCAAACGGTGTGAGACAGGGTAGCATCCTGTCTCCCTTTTTGTTCAATGTTTACATGGATGACCTGTCAAAGCTTTTAAATGACTGTGGAACAGGTTGTAGGGTGGGAAATAAGGTCATCAACCATCTTATGTATGCCGATGATTTAGTAATCTTCTGTCCCTATTCTGCTGGCTTACAAGAACTGCTGCAGGTGTGCTCTGACTATGGAAGTGACTTTGATATAAAATATAATGCGAAGAAAAGCAGCATCATGATTGTGCGGAGCAGAGAAGACTCCAAGTTGATGTTCCCTGACTTCTTTCTGTCGGGCAACAGGCTGGATGTCAGTGATGAATATAAATATTTGGGGCACTATTTGACTGCAGACCTGTCAGATGATAGAGACATTTACAGACAATGCCGTATGCTCTATGGTCAAGCTAACACGCTGATCCGTAGGTTTGGAATGTGCTCAACATCTGTTAAGATCCAACTCTTTAAGGCCTACTGCACTCCTTTGTACACCGCTCACCTGTGGAGACGTTATAAAAAGAGCAGTATGTATAGACTAACTGTGGCATATAATGATGGCCTTCGAATGATGCTGAGGGTACCTCGATGGAGCAGTGCGAGCAAAATGTTTGCAGATGCAGGTGTGCCTACCTGCCAAGCGGTGCTGCGTAACCTCATGTATAGATGCATGTGTAGATTGTCTGTATCTGAAAACTGCATCATCACTACACTGACCAACCCTGGACTGAGCTCAGTGTGAGGTGTTTTTCTATTTTGGGGACTCATTGGCGGATGAGCCTCTATAGGAAAGTTTTTTAATCTTTTATTCTTATTTTATTTCTTTATAGGAAAGCTTTTTAATCTTTTTTTATGTTTTATTCTTTTTATATACATATATTATATACATATGGATCTTGTATTGTATCTGAAATACAGAAACTACTACTACTACCATCATCCAACATCCATCCATCATACAACATCCATCATTCATCCATCATCATCCATCCATCCATCTATCATTCATCCATCATCATCCATCCATCATTCATCCATCATCATCCATCCATCCATCCATCCATCATGCATCCATACTCCATCCATCCATCATCCATCCATCCATCATTAATCCATCCATCATCATCAATTCATCATCCATCCATACATCATCATCATCCATCCATCATTCATCCAACATCCATCCATCCATCAATCATCATCCATTCATCCATGATTAGCCATCATCCATCTATCATTCATCCAACATTCATCCATCCATCCATCATCATCAACTATCCATCATTCATCCAACATCCATTCATCCATACATCAATCATCATTCATACATCCATGATTAGCCATCATCCATCTATCATTCATCCAACATCCATTAATCCACCCATCAATCATCATCCATCCATCCATGATTAGCCATCATCCATCATTCATCCAACATCCATCATTCATCCAACACCCATTCATCCATCCATCAATCATCATCCATCCATCCATGATTAGACAGCATCCATCATTCATCCAACATCAATTCATCCATCCATCAATCATCATCAATCCATCCATGATTAACCATCATCCAACATCCATTATTCATCAAACATCCATCATCATCAATCATCCATCCATCATCCAACATCCATCCATCATCCAGCATACATCCATAATTCATCCATCCATAATCATCATCCAACATCATCCATCATTCATCCATCATCCATTCATCCATCCGTTCATCCATCCATCATTTATCCATACATAATCATCCATCATCATTCATCCATAATCCATCCATTCATCCATCCATCATTTATCCATCCATCATCAATCAATACATCCATCATCATCATCCATCCATCATTCATCCAACATCCATTCATCCACCCATTAATCATCATTCATCCATCCATGATTAGCCATCATCCAACATCCATCATTCATCCAACATCCATTCATCCATCCATCAATCATCATCCATCCATCCATGATTAGCCATCATCCAACATCCATCATTCATCCAACATCCATCATCATCCAATCATCCATCCATCATCCAATATCCATCCATCATCCAACATACATCAATCATTCATCCATCATCATCATCATCATCATCATCATCCAACATCCATCCATCCATCCATCATTCATCCATAATCCATCCACCCATCATCATCCATCCATTCATCCATCCAGCAATCATCATCCATCCATGATTAGCCTTCATCCATCATCCATCCATCATTCATCCAACATCCATTCATCCATCCATCAATCATCCAACACCCATCCATCATCCAACATCCATCATTCATCCATCATCATCCATCCATCATTCATCCATCATCATCATCCATACATCTATCATCCATCTTTCATCCATAATCCATCCATCATCATCCATTATTTATCCATCCATCATCATCGATCCATCAACCATCCATACATCATCATCATCCATCCATCATTCATCCAACATCCATCCATCCATGATTAGCCATTATCCATCCATCATTCATCCAACATTCATTCATCCATCCATCCATCAATCATCATCCATCCATCCACGATTAGCCATCATCCAACATCCATCATCCATCCAACATCCATCATCATCCAATCATCCATCCATCATCCAACATCCATCCAGCATTCATCCATCCATCATCATCCAACATCCATCATTCATCCATCATCATCCATCCATCATCCATCCATCCATCATTCATCCATAATCCATCCATCCATCATCCATCCATCCATCCATCATCATCCACCATCCACCATTCATCCAACATCCATTCATCCATCCATCAATCATCATTCATCCATCCATGATTAGCCATCATCCATCATTCATCTATCATTCATCCAACATCCATTAATCCATCCATCAATCATCATCCATCCATGATTAGCCATCATCTATCATCCAACCATCATCCATCCAACATCCATCCATTCATCCATCCATCCATCCATCATCATCCATCCATCCTTGATTAGCCATCATCCATCCATCATTCATCCAACATACATTCATCCATCAATCATCATCCATCCATCCACGATTAGCCATCATCCATCATTCATCCATCATCCATTCATCCATCCATCAATCATCATCCATCCATCCATGATTAGCCAACATCCAACATCTATCATCCATCCATCATCATCATCATCCAACAACATCCATCATTCATCCATCATCATCCTTCCATCATCCATCCATTCATTCATCCATCCATCATTTATCCATACATCATCATCCATCCATCATCCATCCATAATCCATCCATCCATCATCCATCCATTCATCCATCCATCATTTATCCATACATCATCCTCCATCCATCATCCATCATCATTCATTCAACATCCATTCATCCATCCATTAATTGTCATCCATCCATCCATGATTAGCCATCATCCATCCATCATTCATCCAACATCCATTCATCCATCCATCAATCATCATCCATCCATCCATCCATCCATGATTAGCCAACATCCATCATCCATCCATCATTCATCCAGCATCCATTCATTCATCCATCAAGCATCATCATCCATCCATGATTAGTCATCATCCAACATCCATCATTCATCCAACATCCTTCTTCATCCAATCATTCATCCATCATTCATCCAACATCCATCCATCATCCATCCATCCATCCATCATCATCCAACATCCATCCATCATTCATCCATCATCATCCATCATTCATCCATCCATCCATCCATCCATTCATTCATTTATCCATCCATTCATCCACCCATCATTTATCCATATATCATCATCCATCCATCATTCATCCATAATCCATCCATCCATTCATTCATCTATCCATCATCCAACCATCATTTATCCATACATCATCATCCATCCATCATCCATCCATACATACATCATCATCATTCAACATCATCCATCCATCCATCATCCATTCATCCAACCATTCATCCATCCATCCATCATCCATCCATCTGTATGTCATCTTTACCTATTTTTTCCTTTTCGAGTCACTGGTGCCCAGATCCAGCAGTCACTGTGTGAGAGGAGGTGGACACCTTGAACAGGTCTCCAGTTTATCACAGGGCCATCAGAGGGACACCTGGACAGGTCTCCAGTCCATTACAGGGACACCCGGACAGGTGTCTAACAACTTCCTCATCCTCACTGTCACTATAAGAACTACCAGTTGCACAACTAATTACTAGTAAAGCTGTTGTACTAATCAGTAAGTGGCTGATGTCAGAGCATCATCAAGTAAAATCAATCTTCATGAACAGACAAATCAAAACCGTGATTTATTTTTCTACCTGGCAGCAAGTAACTGCAGCATGTACGGACAAACATGCTCCATAGCAATACCTCACAGCATTACTGACAGTAACCACAAAGATACTGAAGTACATTATGTCATGGACAGAAAAGGCAGTACTACAGTAAATAGGCCAGGTAGATATCAGAGAAAAAATTCACACCTGCACTTAACGTGTGTCTCTTATAATATTTATGTTTGTAATAAAATCACAGCGCTGCTCTTAACTCTCACCACACAAGGTCTTCATGATATTTTCACCCTCACCTTTTAATAATAATAATAATAATAATTTTATTTAAAAGTGCCTTTCAGGACACCCAAGGATACTTCAACCTCAACCTGGCACGACTCTTTCAGACCACTCTGGAATTAAGCTACACATTCAAAGATCACATCATGTTAGCACAATGCTAAATCCTATGACGTTAGCATTGTGGTTGTTTTCATGACTTTGTCATGAATGTGTTTGGAGCAGAGGCCTGAAGCCAGAATGGCTAGTGCTGATTCCAGATCTCCATATCCAAACCACATCATGCCTATGCTGTCACCACATCCCCCCATGTTCTCCCCTGGAGCCTACATGACCACAATAATAACATTCAGCATGCATCTCTGCATTTAGAAATAACTTCCACTATTCATTCAGGTGCATCCAGTAAACACTGTTTTACCTAAAGCAGTCTCATGAGACTATACATAAATGTAGTTTGGTGCAGGAGAGGTCATGGTTTTATCAAAGTTTTGTTTGTTTTCCTGTTCAGTTTAGATCTTTATTCTTTTGTAAATTGTAACTCTATTGTTAGGTCTTATTTTAGTTTCTTGCTTACGCTCAGTCAGCTTACTCAGTGCTTTTCCACATAGTCTGCTGCCCTCACCTGTCCCCAATCTGTAATCACTACAGGTGTTTGTGGTTCAGTCTTCATTAGTGCGTCTTTACATGCTCACTCCTGAGTTTGCTATTGAGTTCAGCAATAGTCTTCAGGACTAATGTGTGTGTGTGAAATAGTACACAGGGTGATGTGATGTGTCTAGTACAGTAGCTTAGAGGAAGGATGCATGCCTATTTTCCACCAGGCTGCTCCACCCTTGCATTGCTGCTGGCTTACCCTGGAAGCAGCCTTTGCATCAGTCTTCTCCTTCCAGTACATAACCTCTCCATCGCCAAGACCCCTGTCAGGCCTCCTCGTGACCACACAGTAACTGGATGCCTTGTAGACCCAAGCTAACATGGCAGGGGATCTCAGAGCTGCAGTGATCCCCAGAGGTTGTTGAGCAGGCCCACAGACTTGATATGCCCTGGCATCAACCAACCACTGTCCCGTTGCCTTGTGGGTTAGTCTGGGAGGACATAAGGCTAAGGGAGTACATCCATTAATCTATTCATTAACTTTACCCAAATCATCCTTTTGGGGTTGCTGGGTCACTGGTGCCCTTATCCAGCAGTCTGTGCAAGAGGTGGGGGACACCCTGGACAGATCACAAGTCCATCACAAGAACACTCTGGACAGGTCTCCAATCCATCACAGGGACACAAAGAGACAAACGAGACAAACAACCATTCACATACTCGCTCTCACTTAGGGACGATTTAGAGTTACCAATCAGCCCAACATGCATGATTTTGGTCTGTCGGAGGAAATCGGAGTACCTGGAGTAAACCCACACATGCACAGAGAGAACACGCAAACTCCACCCAGAAATGCCCAATGCCACAATTTGATCCGGCGACCTTCTTACTGAGAGGCAATAGCTCTGCCAACTGAGCCACAATGTCACCTAAGGGAGTACATCCTGACAGAAAAACAACATGTTGGCAGCATGTGTAGGCCATCCACAATGGACAGTGGCACTGGCAGCTGCCTGCAGCTGGGCACGGTCTTTGTTGTCTTGGGCCCCTCTTGCCACTGGATTTCATCCTCTTACCGTCAAGTAGTGTCTTTGAGGAAGGTGTGCCCTTTATGACACCTTAAATAACTTCCTTGCAAAGGCTTCCACTCTGACCTTGGTGAGAGAATATCAGGAGACAGTGTGGAAGCCTGATGGTGATGGTGAAGTATCTGGCAACGGGGGCAAGTTTGAATGAACTGGAGGTCATCAGTTGGACCCCTGCACATCAGTGGCACAGGGTTATTATGGTCACTTGCTGCTGATTGAATGGCGGCTGCTCCTGGCAACTGCCTGTATGACTGAGAATTCTGTTTTAGGATCACACTACTCAACCCAATTGTGGAGGGGCCTAGAAAAGTTTACATAAAAATACCCACCCAATTTATTTGTCAATAGGTTACCACACCTACTGGGACATTCCACTCTGTGGTCGAAATAGTAAAATAATAAACTTGAAACTGGCAACATGGTATGTGAGAACCCTTCTGGATTCCACTGGCAACTATGTCAGACCCCACAGAAGATCTGCAGTTGCCACTGAATTGAGGCAGAACAACATCGAAATTGCTGACTTGAGCAAGACAAAGCTCCTAAATGAAGGATCCCTTAAGGTAGAAGGAATGGGTTACATCTTCTCTGGAAAGGATATCCCCCTGGTAGATATCATCTGCATGGTGTTGGATTGGCAGTCGAAAACAGCCTGCTACCAAGCCTGACTGAAACACTTGTGGGCATCAGTGAAAGGCTGAAGTCTTACTGTATCCCCCCTAGCAAATAATGGTTTTGCCACCCTTCTCAGTGCTTATACTGTACATCAACTATGGCATCTGAGACCGAAGTCAAGGATCGCTTCTATCAGCCACTAGATTAGTCTCTCCAGCAGATCCCCAAGACTGATAAGATCATCTTGTTGGGTGACTTCAATGCTTGAGTTGGACAGAACAACAGGATATGGACCAGAGTGCTTGGTGAGCATGACGTTGGTCAAGTGAAATCAAATTGCATAAAACTTATGCCATCCTGACCACAGGACCATCAGAGGAGAGAGGAAATTTAACAGAGACAAAGAGAACAGAGACACAGGAGGAACAATCCTCCTGATGCCAGTACTACCACCACTATAGCAACTTTCATTTGTCCCATCTACAAAAAAAAAGTAGCTCCCATATTGGCTTTAGTAGCCATCAAAGAACTTACAGCTAAAGGACATACGCGATAGTCATCATTGGACTACGATGGACAATCAAGAGAGTCTTCTCATGTTGTCACAGTACTCCTTGTGTTTCCTCTTCCGTGTTCCCTGTTTTCTTAGGTTTAGTTAGTAGCATGCATCAGGACATTTAGTTACGGTCGTAGTTTTTGGCTGCCTCATCAGCACTTTTTGTTTTACCGGTACTTAGTTAAATAAAACCTTTTTCTAATTTTACCATCAACTTCCTCGTTTCCAGTCTGCCTTTGGGTCCAATCCTCCATTTTCACCAACCTCCTGACAGTAACACTCCATGACCTTTCACATTCCATCATGTACATAAGGTAGTTCACTGCATCCTTGATACACAGGACCCTGCAAAGACTATTCATGTTCTGGATGATTTTTTTGTTTTACCTTGTAGAGTTATTGTCTGAAAGAATCCTGACTGTTTTGTCCCCAACAAGGCTACAGCTCAGATGGAGGAGCGGCTGACAGAGTTCATCCAGAACTACTCCCCAGAGATGGTCCTACCACTGGCTGATGGGGTCCTCAGCTTCATCCACCATCAGGTTGCTGAGTTCTCCAGAGACTGCCTGGCCAAATCACAGGAGGGGCTCATTACCAGCGTTTATTTCCGGGAGTTGCAGGAGAACATGGAGAAGATGCTGCATGACGTGAGTTGTGAGACGCGATACACAAAGGTGGAGAGGACCGTGAGGAGGTTCTTTGGGGCTCCATATCTTACAAACTGACCTCACTTGTGTTTCTGTCTTCTCTACATCAGGCATACGAGCGCTCAGAGAGTTCTGAGCTCACTTTCGTCACAGAGCTCGTCAAAAAGCTCTTCATCATCATTTCTCGTCCTGCCAGGCTACTGGAGTGTTTGGTGAGTTCCACCCATCATCTCATTGCGTGTAGATATGCTGATACTTGTATTAAACTGAAAACTGTCATAAAAACTGAACAAACGTGTTTTCAGCAGATGCAGTTTAGTAGAAACTCTCAATGGAAATCAAAGAAGAAGCAACACCAGCCAGAGCTCATTCACTCTGTTCAGACAAGACAATTAAAGGATTCTTCAAAATTTATGGATAAAATAATACAAATGTCAAACTGAAGTGTCAGAGACAAAGAGAACAGAGACACAAGAGGAACAATCCTCCTGATGCCAGTACTACCACCACTATAGCAACTTTCATTTGTCCCATCTACAAAAAAAATGTAGCTCCCAGATTGGCTTTAGTAGCCATCAAAGATCGTACTGTACAGCTAAAGGACATACGCGGTAGTCATCATTGGACTACGATGGACAATCAAGAGAGAGTCTTCTCATGTTGTCACAGTACTCCTTGTGTTTCCTCTTCTGTGTTCCCCGTTTTCTTAGGTTTAGTTAGTAGTAGCATGCATCAGGATATTTAGTTACGGTCGTAGTCGTAATACGGTCGTAAAACAAATGTCAGTTTTTTGTTATTTAAACAATAAAATTAATTCATTCAACCTTTATTTAGTCAGGTAAATCTTTTGAACCTCATGGGCTCATTTACGAAAGCGACCTGCTAAAACTAAAGAACAATGAACAGCAGTGATAGAATTTCATTAAACAATAAACAAACAAACAATAAACAATAGAAAACAAAAGAGAGAAAAAAAACAAAAGATTTTTTTTTTAACAAAGTATCAAAAAACTAGCAAAACATTATAAGGTAGACATATAAAATCAAGTAAAATAAATACAGTACAGGTGCTTTATACGTTCACCGCTGAGTGCACACAGAAAAAGTAGTATACGTAAAAGTATTTAGGGCTGCAACTAACGATTATTTTAATCATCGATTAATCTGTCTATTTTTTTAACTAATCGATAAATCGGCACAAAAAAAAAATCCAATGTTTTAATTTCCACCTCTTTATTCCAAAACTGAACATTTGACTGACGTATAAAATCACACAAAAAAACTGTTTGCTACTTGACTATTCTGTTAGTAAAATAAATAATAATAATAAATTGAAAAAAGTTAGTCAAATAGCTTCACTAAAAAAAATGTACACAAAAATATATACAAATGTATGCTTTGTACCTGCACAACATGTAGCTAATTTGTAAAATGTGTCCTTGAAAGAAGAGTGTAACCTGGATTAAAGGTGTGGATCATTGTAATCTGGATTAAAGGTGTGGATCATTGTAATCTGGATTAAAGGTGTGGATCATTGTAACCTGGATTAAAGGTGTGGATCATTGTAATCTGGATTAAAGGTGTGGATCATTGTAATCTGGATTAAAGGTGTGGATCATTGTAATCTGGATTAAAGGTGTGGATCATTGTAACCTGGATTAAAGGTGTGGATCATTGTAATCTGGATTAAAGGTGTGGATCATTGTAATCTGGATTAAAGGTGTGGATCATTGTAATCTGGATTAAAGGTGTGGATCATTGTAACCTGGATTAAAGGTGTGGATCATTGTAATCTGGATTAAAGGTGTGGATCATTGTAATCTGGATTAAAGGTGTGGATCATTGTAATCTGGATTAAAGGTGTGGATCATTGTAACCTGGATTAAAGGTGTGGATCATTGTAATCTGGATTAAAGGTGTGGATCATTGTAATCTGGATTAAAGGTGTGGATCATTGTAACCTGGATTAAAGGTGTGGATCATTGTAATCTGGATTAAAGGTGTGGATCATTGTAATCTGGATTAAAGGTGTGGATCATTGTAATCTGGATTAAAGGTGTGGATCATTGTAACCTGGATTAAAGGTGTGGATCATTGTAATCTGGATTAAAGGTGTGGATCATTGTAACCTGGATTAAAGGTGTGGATCATTGTAATCTGGATTAAAGGTGTGGATCATTGTAACCTGGATTAAAGGTGTGGATCATTGTAATCTGGATTAAAGGTGTGGATCATTGTAACCTGGATTAAAGGTGTGGATCATTGTAATCTGGATTAAAGGTGTGGATCATTGTAATCTGGATTAAAGGTGTGGATCATTGTAATCTGGATTAAAGGTGTGGATCATTGTAATCTGGATTAAAGGTGTGGATCATTGTAATCTGGATTAAAGGTGTGGATCATTGTAATCTGGATTAAAGGTGTGGATCATTGTAATCTGGATTAAAGGTGTGGATCATTGTAATCTGGATTAAAGGTGTGGATCATTGTAATCTGGATTAAAGGTGTGGATCATTGTAATCTGGATTAAAGGTGTGGATCATTGTAATCTGGATTAAAGGTGTGGATCATTGTAATCTGGATTAAAGGTGTGGATCATTGTAATCTGGATTAAAGGTGTGGATCATTGTAATCTGGATTAAAGGTGTGGATCATTGTAACCTGGATTAAAGGTGTGGATCATTGTAATCTGGATTAAAGGTGTGGATCATTGTAATCTGGATTAAAGGTGTGGATCATTGTAATCTGGATTAAAGGTGTGGATCATTGTAATCTGGATTAAAGGTGTGGATCATTGTAATCTGGATTAAAGGTGTGGATCATTGTAATCTGGATTAAAGGTGTGGATCATTGTAACCTGGATTAAAGGTGTGGATCATTGTAATCTGGATTAAAGGTGTGGATCATTGTAATCTGGATTAAAGGTGTGGATCATTGTAATCTGGATTAAAGGTGTGGATCATTGTAATCTGGATTAAAGGTGTGGATCATTGTAATCTGGATTTAAAGGTGTGGATCATTGTAACCTGGATTAAAGGTGTGGATCATTGCAACCTGGATTAACGGTGTGGATCATTGTAACCTGGATTAAAGATGTGGATCATTGTAACCTGGATTAAAGGTGTGGATCATTGTAACCTGGATTAAAGGTGTGGTTCATTGTAATCTGGATTAAAGGTGTGGATCATTGTAATCTGGTTTAAATGTGTGGATCATTGTAACCTGGATTAAAGGTGTGGATCATTGCAACCTGGATTAACGGTGTGGATCATTGTAACCTGGATTAAAGATGTGGATCATTGTAACCTGGATTAAAGGTGTGGATCATTGTAACCTGGATTAAAGGTGTGGATCATTGTAATCTGGATTAAAGATGTGGATCATTGTAATCTGGATTAAAGGTGTGGATCATTGCAACCTGGATTAACGGTGTGGATCATTGTAACCTGGATTAAAGATGTGGATCATTGTAACCTGGATTAAAGATGTGGATCATTGTAACCTGGATTAAAGATGTGGATCATTGTAACCTGGATTAACGGTGTGGATCATTGTAACCTGGATTAAAGGTGTGGATCATTGTAGTCAAGCCTTCGTCTTCAACCATCGACAGAGGCCTCATGTCAGTGACGATCATGTTACAGATGTTTTCAGACAGACAGCTGCTTGTTGTGGTGTGCATGATGTCGTTCCATCATGAAGGCTGTCGTTGTTGTTGTTGTTGTTTTCTGCAACGACAAAGACGGTATGAAATGTTTTATTGCATAATTTACAGAAAGTCAACAAATGCTTCGTTTCACTTAGTGTTAGGTTAAAGTCAATTTGAGTAGATGTTTAGATTATTGTAATTCTCTTCTTTTTGGCCTACCCCAGAAAACCCTTCGTAAATTACAACTGGTCCAAAATTCAGCTGCCCGTATCATTACACGGACCCCCTCAATCCATCACATCACACCTGTTTTAAAACAGCTTCATTGGCTTCCCATCCCATATCGCATCAATTACAAAATACTCCTCCTTACATTCAAAGCTGTCCACAACCTTGCTCCTCCATACCTTTCAGACATTATTCACATTGCTACACCTGCTCGTACCCTCAGATCCTCTTCTTCCATCCAGCTCATTGTTCCCATTGCCCGTCTTGTTACTATGGGGAGCAGAGCATTCAGCTGCTCTGCTCCCCAGCTCTGGAACTCACTCCCACCTGATATTCGCAACACAGACTCATTGCCACATTTCAAAGTCAAACTCAAAACTCACCTGTTTAAAGTAGCCTATGCATGATAACAATTGCATTGTCTTATTTTTTATTTTATTTTTTAAAATTCATTTTACTTGTTTTTTCTATGTTTTTAATGTGTCTGGTTTATTTTTATTTTATTTTTTATGATTGACAATGTAAGGTGACCTTGAGTGCCAAGAAAGGCGCCTACAAATAAAATGTATTATTATTATTATTATTATTATTATTAAATTCATCCTGCCTTACTTCCATACAGTGCAGTGTCTTCAGACTTTGCCAGCAAATGAAAACGTGAAGGTTAATCATTAAATTATTACCATCTTTGTGTTAGATTTATTAATTTAAACGCTGCTTGTACCAGGTAAATAAAATAAAAAGTAACACACACATTCTCCATCACTGACATTAATCAGCTAAACAAGCAGCAGCAGCTTGAGCTCCCAGAGAGACTGACGCTCCTGTTGTCACTTGGAAACAGAACAAATGTAGAGACTGACCTGCTGCTGATCCTTCAGCCTCACCATGACTCTGACATGTTTCCTTTCATCTCCGTGGTTCTCCCGTGTCGTCACTTGTCAAAGCTGCGTACGTGTTGCAGTTTTTATCTTTGTGAAGCGTGAAGTCTCCACACTTTGGAGGACTTGGGTGGAGCAGGTTTCTCTGCGTCGCTCGTTTGTAAAATTGACTTCATTTCTTTGAAACAGCCTCTGCTCTGTTCAACTCACTCTGCAGAGTTTTTTAAAACTTTATTCAGTCGGCCAGCACTGACGAAGCTCTGCAGGTGAACAAAACGGCTCTGCAGCGTCGTGAGAGACACAGAAGTCACGTGACACAACGAACCGATAATGGAATTCATCATCAACACTTTTAATAATCGATTTTATTGATTTGTTTTTGCAGCCCTAAAAGTATTACTTTACTTAATTTTTATTTTGGCTGCTCTTTTCTTCAGGGGTCGCCTCAGTGAACTAACTCGAACAAATTCTTCACAATTATTTTTACACCGGATGCCCTCCACAGACCACCGAGCTACCACAGCCCTCTGTGTGGAGCAGAGAGCTGCATCTGGGACACCCAGAGGGGCAGATGGTGGGGGTTAAGGGCCTTGCTCAAGGGCCCAGAGTGGGGCAGATGAGGGTGGAGGCAGGTGTGGGTGCTTCACCTACCCCACCCACATTTTTTATGTTGTTGTACCGGGGCTTGAACCAGCGACCCTCCGATCACAGGCCCACCTTCTCTAACCTCTGCACCACCACTCCCCTGACACTCTCCCCACTTAATAATAAAGTTTTAATGAATAACTTAAATTAGGACAAGAAATCAGAAAAAATAAGTACACACAGTAACAGTAAGTTGTACTATGTACAGTTTTGTTTTTTGAATGTCCAGAGGACCAGACTTAGGTTTTTTTAGAGAGTACAGGGCAGCTGTGGCCTCCACAGCTAGTAAAACTGGAAATCGTTAACTGCGTAACTCGGCTTTTCAAAATAAAAATTTCAAAATATATATACACTATTTATATTTTATGGGAGGTGCGTCGTAACCGCGAAACGTCGTAACTCGAGACGGTCGTAAGTCGAGGACTACCTGTATTTGAATCAGTGTTTGGGTGATGACACTTGGATGGAAAACAGAGGCCAGCCTTTAGGGGCTGAGATGGGGTAGAGGCAGGACAGCTGACTTGGGACCAGGAAGATGCGGTTCGACCCCCCACCTTGCTCACCTGCCGTGGTGTCTCTGAGCAAGACACCTACCAGCAATCCCCAACTGCTCCCCGGGCGCCTACCCAGCTGCCCACTGCTCCACCTGGGTGTCTCTCCGGTGATGGGTTCAATGCAGAGAACCAATTTGGCCATTGTATGGAAACATACAGTGAGACTTCTCTTCCCAACTTCTTCCAGAGGCCCTGTTAGCGTAATGGCCAAGTGTGGCTAAATGCTTCTGTCATTTACATCCTGGCTCATGCTCAATAATCCAGGTAGAAGAATCCAACAAAGTTCAGTCAGGTCCTCTGGATGAGTTCTGTTTGTTGAAATGTTTCGTCTTTTATCCAAAAGACTCCATCAGTCCGAGGAGCCACAACAAACTCAGCCTTATAAACAGCACCTTTACATAAAGACTCCATCAGTCCGAGGAGCCACAACAAACTCAGCCTTATAAACAGCACCTTTACATAGCGGGTCAACCAGTTTGATGTGCGCAGATGGTTTCTGGAGCCCGCCCTCTCCCCCGCCGCCTTGTTTGAGGCAGTCATGGTCCAAGTGGTTCAAAAGTGATGAAGTGTTTCGTGTGAAAGACAAAACGTTTC
Organism: Garcialebias charrua; assembly: GCA_038048925.1. NCBI lineage: Eukaryota > Metazoa > Chordata > Actinopteri > Cyprinodontiformes > Rivulidae > Garcialebias > Garcialebias charrua. The sequence goes on from JBBPBX010028237.1 coordinate 31,651, forward strand.
AACAAAAAGAACCCATCCAGAGGAACTGGCTGACCTTTGTTGGGTTTATCATTTATTGTGCTCCCTTTACTGCAGCGCCGCAGCATGAATCCAAAATGGACGGGTCATGATGTGGAGGACGGAGAACCTTCACCAGCGTAGGACTGCAGCACATTTATCAATCTGACCAGACGGCATTAGACCAGGATGTAACTGCTCGTCTTGTATTGCACGTTCAGCGTGCGTCTCTGCATTTACAAGTAACTTCCGGTGTTCACCAGGTGCGTTCAGCAGAATCGTTTGACCTGAGGCCGCCTCGTGAGAACACATAAATGTAGTTCAGTGCAGCAGAGGTCATGGTTTGTGCCACACCGTGCACAAACGCTCTGCTGCAGCAGCTCATGTTGCTTCAGGGTGTTTTTCTTTACTGTTCCTCAAACTGAGCAGAGGACATGCCAATTGGATTATTGCTCCGTCCCCGATGTATCAGTCCTCTGAGCCCCAGGTGTTACACGGGGTCTTTGATAACAACATAAAGAGCTACGTGTTTCTACACAATGATGGTGTGCATCTAACCGCACCTGCACATCAGTTTTCTGAGTGATGACTCTCCCCCTTGTTCATGTTCATCAACAATGAGGGTGCCCCCCCCCCCACAACCCCACGGCTCATCTTCAGTCGCCAAGGCAACTGTCAGAGGAGGTCGATGGGGTCAGCGTGGACGTGGAGGAGACTTCAGATTGTCCCGGCGGTGAGGTGACAGAGGAGACGTGAAATGCCGGGAGTTCATTTAACATTCCAGTCAGTTGCAAGGTGTGATTTGTTGAAAATGTCACGCAGTCAGTCGGCTGTGAGCTACAAGAATCTTCTCCTGGAGCAGAGCGAGCTGTCGGAGTCACGTTAATTCCTCCGGTCTGGAGAACCAATATGACGGAAATGATCCTGCCTGCCTCGGGCTTTCTAATCAAAACGTTATTCCACCAGCACGAATGAAACCAAACCCCTCAGGACGCAACAAAAGGCTGAGAAATAGAGAAAAGGATTCTTTCAAAATAAAGCACTGTAAAGTTGAGAGTCTGGATGCTGATCGTGTTTTCTGTGGCTGCTTCATTGCATGTTTGCCTGAAGTTCATGAATTTGCTGCAGGTGGAAGTAAATTGTAGTTCCCTTTCAGTTGGTCTCTCGGTACAACATACTTGCTATGGGAATTGTGCCCCCGCGCGATTACCTGAAGGAATATACTCACGCCTTTATGGCAGGGGCGTCACCGCCGCGCCAGAGGCCCCGCCCTCTGGGTACTTAAGCGCCTTGCGCCCCTCCATCTTCCTCTTTTTTGCCCTTCACCTTGCTTAAACCTGAACTACCTCTTCGCGGGACTTCTCTGTGGCTTCATCGCTCAACCTGAGGTGAGCTCGCTCCCTGCACAGAGCCCACAGAGAATTATTCCTGCGTATTGCTGGACTAGCGAGTGCTAGTCCAGCACATTTTTCTTAACCCCAAAGCCTTTTTCTCCTCTTTCTACAGGTTGCTTTGCTCGACGGCGTTAACTACGCCACAAGAAAAAGCTACCTCGGTACCTAAACCTAGCAAGCTAGCCAGCGAGAGCGACGCGACGGAGGAGACACTTGACAAGAAAAGGAAGAAGATTTTGAAAGGACTCGCTCGCCTCATCTCGGACATGCCTCCTGAGAAAGGAAAACGAAAAGCGAGACTTCCAAGGAAAACCAGCGGGGCGGCGAGCCCAACCTCGCGCGCCTGTCCCAGCGGCTGTGGCTTCTCCCTCGCAGTAACGGACACCCACGAGTCCTGTCCAGTCTGCTTGGGAATGCTTCATGCAAAAACAGCTCTGGAGACGCCCGATTTTTGTCCACACTGCACCCTCATGACGGATGCGGCACTGCAGCATCGGGTTGACCTCGTCGCCAAGGTAATGGGCGCTTCAGCGATGACAATGGACGCGGACACCACGGAGCTCCTCACTCCCACGCCGGAGTTGGAGAGCATGGCCCTACACAATAGCACACGCGTTGAATGGGACGACAGCCCTGACGTGCTGGCCCCTATGGTGGACCTAACAGTCAAATTCGACACCCGTCGTCTGATGAACGAGGACGAGATCTCGATCTCAGCCTCGGGCGAATTTTCGGCGGAGGAGACGGACGTGGAACTGGAGGATCAGGGTAAGGATCTCTCCCAGACCCCAGTACCTGTGCTGCCAGAAACTGACTTCTCCATCCCTGCTCTGTTCGACTTGTGCCACAGAGCAACGGACGCCCTGAACATCTCATGGCCGGAACCTCCGCCTCGCCAACAGGTTACGAGGCTGGCAGGAAGCTATTTCTACTTGAAGCAGCAGGCCACCACGAGGCAAAAGATGCCTGTGTTCCCTGACTTCCTCACAGAACTAACTTGCACCTGGACTCAACCAAGAGCCCTGATGCTTCTTCCCCTTTCACAGTTCCTGGATGTGGACGGGATGGATGAAGTGGGAATAGCTAACGTGCCTCAGATCGAGGACACACTAGCGTCTCACCTAGCTCCTAAATCATCTGGAACAAAACCAACTCTTCCCAGCAAGGCTTGTCGAGCCTCGGCGTCTCTACTCGAGAAATGCTACAGGGCTCAGGGACTCGCGGCGCGCACCATGAACGCGTCCGCGTTAATGCAGGCTTACCTGGCGGAAAAGCTGCAACAACTTTAAACAACATCGGACAAGCAGGCAGCTGCCGAATTGCTGGACGAAGCCCGCAGGGCAACAGACTTTGTGCTCCGTATGATGGGGACAGCTGCTGTCGCGCAGGGCAGAGGAATGGCGGAGGTGGTTATAGCGATCCGCCACTTCTGGATGACTGACGGATCTCCCAGAGGGACAAAAGGTGCCTTTTCTCCACCACTCGATTCAGCCGGAGGGTTTATTTGGTAAAGCTTTGGAGCGAATCCAGACCAAGCTGGACCAAAGACGCAGGCAGGCGGAAGTTCTCCGGGTGGGCATCCCTCGGAGAAGTTTCGCCCCTCCAAGGGAGTCTGCTGGTAGCAGGTCTGCGCTGTCTCGGCACCACTCGGCGATGCGTGCCTTATCGCAGAAGCGGCCAGCATACGAGGAAGAGCCAAGGCAAAGACCTCCACGTGGCCCACCTCGTACTGAGCATGCATGGAGCAAAAACAGGTTTGTCCCCCGCCAGGCGTCCAAACACAGAGACTCTTCGGGGAACCGTGACAACAAGCAAAAACGTGCCTGATGAACCAGGTTCACGTTTTCATTTTACACTGTGACCTACCCACGTGGTAATGGGTTCGATCCATTCATGTCCAGACTTTGCTTGTAAAACAGTACAAACAGCTGGTGTTCTTTCAGCATGCACAAATCATGCTTCTTCTGCTGTGAATGACACAAAATCATGTACGTCATTACACGTAAGCACGAATAAAATTCGTGAAACAGTTCCTCTCTGTTTTATTGACTCTCAAAAGACAAAACAACAACACACAATCTTCAGCAAAACAGGTCCTTTTGACCTACGTGCCGTCATAAAGGGAGAAGACCGTTTTCCTTTCTCCCTCATGGCCCATGGGGTATTAGCATAATCAATAAACCCCTGCAGAGCGCCTCTGATACATCTGCTGTGAGCAGACACAGAAGCGTCTATGACCCCCCCCCCCACTCCTATCAGGAGGACAGGTGGGAAGGGTCACGTGCTTGAGCCCTCGTTTCATTGTGAACGATGGGCCAGCTAATACACAAACCACACAAACACGTGACATGTCCGCTCCTCAGGGGGGAAAGCTGACAGAGTCTGACGAAAGGGGGGCTGCTTCAGACGCCCTCAGGCAGCCATGTACTTCACACCTCCACAACAGTGACTGTATTCAGTCTGCTGTTGTTGAAAACAGGACAGAGCCGAATCAGATTTCTCCTCCTCGTTCTGGAGGAGAACTGAGCTCTTTATCACCAAACAATCTAAAGTCTGCCAAACTAAAAAGAACACCCCCACGCTCTCACGGCGTGGCTGCTCCTTTGTTATTAACAAGGGACAAGCATTGCCCAAGCAACAATCAGACAGCATGGCACCTCCCGTCCTGTTCTGATTCAAATCTGCTTTCAAAGATAACTCTCTCAGAGGGGGAATCACAAGCCTCGGTTGGTTTATCTGGTGCCACTGCTCCATTGAAGCCAAGGACCAGTAGACTGGACCATCTCAGAAAACGGATTGGAGTTAGGAGGTCTGCTCGTTTGTGTGACTCACAGTCTCACAGCAGGACTCCAGAATTAGAGGTGGAAAATAGACTTTATGCTCCAAACCTGTCTAATAAGGATGACGGGTTACATCAGCCGTCGATTAACCCTGAGCAGGGTAACTGGGTAGCACATCAGCAAGGAGGCCTCCTTCCCAACCTGGTTGACCCCCAGAGGTTAACAACCTCCGTGTCACCAGAGGGGGCAGTACAGCCACTTAGGCCAGGAACTGCCAAAAGTCTCAGCTTGTTAGCTGAAAAGGACAGGTTGATGGTGTCAGGCCAGTGGTGTAGTCTACGTGATACTCGGGTATATGGAGTATACCCACTAGAAAAGCTTAAGAATTTCAGTATACCCACTTAAAAGTGCCCAATGGTACATGATATACCATTAGGTACATGTCATTGATACGTTAAATGACAGTTAAACACTTCTGTAACAATCTATTGGTGTGCAGTGCTTTTCTTTGATACTGTTTTATAAATTATATAACATGTTTTTAATACAAAGCCAGCTGTTGTACAAAGTTTGTTGTTCATTTATTCAAATATAAGCATCAGAGAAATTTGGAACTGTTCAATATGCTTAAAATCAAAATAAATTGACGATTACATTTTACTAACCAGTGTACTTTGGTTTCTAAGCACGGTATGCCCACTACAAAAATGTAGACTACACCACTGTGTCAGGCTTGCCAGAAAATGTGGTATTGGCCATACAAAATGCCCCTGCTGGATCAACATAATCTTTATACGCACAAAAGTGGCGCATTTTTGAAGCCTGGTGCGCAGAAATAAATATTATTTCTTATACATGCGACTTGGCGCAGCTCCTGACCTTCCTTCAGGAT
>JBBPBX010028238.1:10026-36712 GCA_038048925.1 Garcialebias charrua
TATATATATATATATATATATATATTGTATATATATCGTATATATATACAGGTAGTCCCCGATTTACGAGCGAGATCCGTTACAACGAGGCGCTCGTAAACCGGAAATCTCGTAATTTGGAACGGCCGCCACGCTTCTCGTAAGTCCGGAATTTCGCTCGTAAATTGGAACGGTTTTGCTAGCGCGACTACGAACACTCGTTTTTCATCGAAAAACTGCTTATGAGTGCATAAAAATGATCGGAAACGTGTGTCCACATGTTTAGCTAACGAACTGTGGTGAAAAAACACAGGAAAACTCAGTATTTTTTGCGTTTTTTCCAATAATTCGCCAGCTCGTAAGTCCGGAACCTCGTAGATCAGAGCGCTCGTAAATCGGGGACTACCTGTATATATATAAGAACTAATCTATTTGTGTTAAACAAAAAAAAGAAATAAGCTATTTTATTTGTTTTAACCAAATAAAAAGAACCAATCTAATTTGTTTTGTTAAACAATTAAACAGAACTAATTCACTCTCAAAGATGTGGGAAATAATTCTCAAACACACAACAAAATAGCCCTTTATGGGCACAAAAATAAAGGAAGTTTTCAGTTGGTATGAAATTTCTTTGATATTAACTAACGCCCAGGAAAGCGAAAACAAATGTCTTGAACTTAAAAAATGAAATAGATCAACCATTCTTCTTCATATTATCCATCTTCTTCTAGTGAGGGGGGGGAGGTTCAGTGTCTTTCCTGGGGAGTGTCCCGTTTTCAGAATAAGTTCTTTCTGTTCCTTGGGGATTTGTTTGTGGCATAAGTTGTTGGGCACAAGTTCATTTCATCTGGGGGGGGGGTTTTTGTGTGTGGAATAAGTCCAGTTTTTCTGCGGGAAAGCTTTTGCTTACGAGATCAGTCCAGTTCTGCTTGGGGGAAAGCTTTTGTCTGTGGAATAAGTTCATTTCATTCTGGGGGAGAGCTTTTGTGTACCCTGTGGGCAGAGGGCATCAGGCAGTTTGATGGGCATCATTCACGTCTTCAGACAATGGTTTCATGTAATCTTGTCTTGTCCAGCTGCCTGTTCCTGGGTGCTTAGTCCATTCAGGCATGGGTGATGGATTGCCGGCACAGTAGCAGGTCGCAAACTTGAATTGTGTGTGGCATAGGGTAGTCAGGTCACTTGTCCTGACAAAGTGGGGAGCTTTGCTCTGACCAGATCCATCTCAAAACTGGCTCAGCGATTGCTCCAAACTTCTTTTTCAGGGTTGCACCGGCCTCAGGTGTAGCATCTGCTGCTCTTTCTCTCTAGAACACTGGTTCTTAACCTGGGTTCGATCGAACCCCAGGGGGTTACGTTAAATATGTCGAGCAAAAAAAGAAAGTGGTTGGACGAATATGTCCAACATGGATTCACGTGTGTCACGGAACGGGATGGAAGTCAGCGTCCGATCTGCATGATAATGCGAAGTTAAGCAACTCTAGTGTAGTCTTGCACCGGCAAAACTAAAGGAACACTTCATGAAGATGCATAGAGACGGGGAACACAAGAACACAACGCTTGCTGAATTCAAGGTAAAAACGAGCCAGATGCTAATTTTAGCTTTTTAAGCAAATTCCACATTTAATGCTCTTATTTCAAAAAATGTCAGCCTAATTCAGCAAAAATGTGCTCTCTCAACTTCATTCTGGTGATGCTTCTTTCTGCAATTTTAGCTACTTTTCAGCTGAATCTTTTTTTCTAATTTTAGATTTTCTTCAGATAATTTCCACATTTTTGTGCTCATTTCTGCTTCTTTCAGCCTAATTGGGCAAATATATTCTTTTTGCTTTCTTCTGCTAATTTAACTTTATTCTACCTTTTCGGCAACATTTTTTTAGTAAATTTTTTCTGGTTTAAGGTAAATTAAATATTTTGTGGTAATTTCTGACACTTTCAGTGCACCCCTGCACTTCTAATGTTCGGTGGTTATCCCGGGGACAGGTACTGAATCGTGTTTTTGCCATGCGTGTGGAATTAGGCCTGTATTTGCAAGAGCAGCAACATTGTACTACTTCATCTACTTCCGCTCTCGGCAGGGACTGGTCGCATCTCCTTTTGCTCCTACATCTCCCTGCATTCCCTCCCCCGCTTCTGCATTTGTCTCGTCTATAACTCTTCAGCGCTCGCTCGAACCAATTTGGAATGGAATTATGTGCGTGGACTGTCTTCTGGGCTATTTCACTTATCGATTCTATCGACAACAAAAATTTCTGCGAAGCGCACCGGCCAGGGAGAGCCAGGGCGCCCTATCGACATGCAGGCGGTGAGCTGCATTATGGACTCTATGAGCAGGCTAATGCAACTGTCCGCTCTTTCTGTCGGGGACGTGGAATNTATATATATAAGAACTAATCTATTTGTGTTAAACAAAAAAAAGAAATAAGCTATTTTATTTGTTTTAACCAAATAAAAAGAACCAATCTAATTTGTTTTGTTAAACAATTAAACAGAACTAATACACTCTCAAAGATGTGGGAAATAATTCTCAAACACACAACAAAATAGCCCTTTATGGGCACAAAAATAAAGGAAGTTTTCAGTTGGTATGAAATTTCTTTGATATTAACTAACGCCCAGGAAAGCGAAAACAAATGTCTTGAACTTAAAAAATGAAATAGATCAACCATTCTTCTTCATATTATCCATCTTCTTCTAGTGAGAGGGGGGGAGGTTCAGTGTCTTTCCTGGGGAGTGTCCCGTTTTCAGAATAAGTTCTTTCTGTTCCTTGGAGATTTGTTTGTGGCATAAGTTGTTGGGCATAAGTTCATTTCATCTGGGGGGGGAAGAGTTTTTGTGTGTGGAATAAGTCCAGTTTTTCTGCGGGAAAGCTTTTGCTTACGGGATCAGTCCAGTTCTGCTTGGGGGAAAGCTTTTGTCTGTGGAATAAGTTCATTTCATTCTGGGGGAGAGCTTTTGTGTACCCTGTGGGCAGAGGGCATCAGGCAGTTTGATGGGCATCATTCACGTCTTCAGACAATGGTTTCATGTAATCTTGTCTTGTCCAGCTGCCTGTTCCTGGGTGCTTAGTCCATTCAGGCATGGGTGATGGATTGCCGGCACAGTAGCAGGTCGCAAACTTGAATTGTGTGTGGCATAGGGTAGTCAGGTCACTTGTCCTGACAAAGTGGGGAGCTTTGCTCTGACCAGATCCATCTCAAAACTGGCTCAGCGATTGCTCCAAACTTCTTTTTCAGGGTTGCACCGGCCTCAGGTGTAGCATCTGCTGCTCTTTCTCTCTAGAACACTGGTTCTTAACCTGGGTTCGATCGAACCCCAGGGGGTTACGTTAAATATGTCGAGCAAAAAAAGAAAGTGGTTGGACGAATATGTCCAACATGGATTCACGTGTGTCACGGAACGGGATGGAAGTCAGCGTCCGATCTGCATGATAATGCGAAGTTAAGCAACTCTAGTGTAATCTTGCACCGGCAAAACTAAAGGAACACTTCATGAAGATGCATAGAGACGGGGAACACAAGAACTCAACGCTTGCTGAATTCAAGGTAAAAACGAGCCAGATGCTAATTTTAGCTTTTTAAGCTAATTCCACATTTAATGCTCTTATTTAAAAAAATGTCAGCCTAATTCAGCAAAAATGTGCTCTCTCAACTTCATTCTGGTGATGCTTCTTTCTGCAATTTTAGCTACTTTTCAGCTGAATCTTTTTTTCTAATTTTAGATTTTCTTCAGATAATTTCCACATTTTTGTGCTCATTTCTGCTTCTTTCAGCCTAATTGGGCAAATATATTCTTTTTGCTTTCTTCTGCTAATTTAACTTTATTCTACCTTTTCAGCAACATTTTTTTAGTAAATTTTTTCTGGTTTAAGGTAAATTAAATTTTTTGTGGTAATTTCTGACACTTTCAGTGCACTCCTGCACTTCTAATGTTCGGTGGTTATCCCGGGGACAGGTGCTGAATCGTGTTTTTGCCATGCGTGTGGAATTAGGCCTGTATTTGCAAGAGCAGCAACATTGTCATGCAGATTGCTTCAAAAATCCATCCATCCAAAAATCCTATTTTATAATATAAAATATGATTTTTTTTTCGAACCCCTCTTTTTTAATATATAAAATTTATATATTAAAAAGAGGGGTTCGATGAGTGGGCATATGAAACTGGAGGGTTCGGTAGCTCAAAAAAGGTTAAGAACCACTGCTCTAGAAGATGACTCGTTCTTTTCACCACCTGTTGGGGTCCCGTTCACCCTCGTATTCAGCCGTCTATAGCAGGATAGTCTGAGGCGGGATTCACTTCTGGCATCACTGGCAACTCCTCCTGAAGGAGTTCCGGAAACCTGTAGTCTTATGAGAGAAGAACTGGACACCAAAAAACTTGCAAATTGTTAAATAAAACTTCAAGCCCCCCCCCTTGGATCTCATGAGCCAATTGTGGTTTGGGGAAGGCCTAACTGTGGGTAATTCCTTAGTGAGTTAAATCTGTTAACTTAAACTAAATTCTGTAATTGGCTATAATAATAATTGTTTCTTTAAACTTAAAATAAAATTCCATTCTTACTATCTAAAACATTTGTATTTAATGGCAAAAAACAACAACAACAAATGATTTCATTCTTCAGTGAAAATGAGTAATCACTCACTTTGATTTGGGGTTAGTTTTTAATTAGTAAGTTTTTTAATTAGTATGATCATTGTAAGGGAGTAGCAGGAGACGTTTTATACTTACTTAAAAATACTTTACCTTTTTCATAGTCTGTAGAAAAAGTCTAAACATACGTGCGACAAAAATAGAAAAGTACAAATAACATACATACATACATACAGACATACAGACATATAGACATACATCCAGACATACAGACATATATACAGACATACAGACATATATATACAGACATACAGACATATAGACAGACATACAGCGCTGTAGTAATAAAGAATTTACAATACAAACATGTGGTTCATGGGCTCAAAAAATAAGTTCAGTCTAGTCAGAGTCAGTCGTGTTTAAAAATACAGAAACACCACATTTCAAATCAACCTTTCAAATCAACCTTTTGAATAGATCTAAACTCCAGGGCGTACCCCATCTGTTTTCTTTTTGGATCTGTTAAAAATAAATACCTGTTTATTAAACGACATATACAAAAGCAATGTGGTATGTAGGTTTATCTGATTTATCCTACAGTGCAACGTGCCAATTTTCATTCTTCTTAAATTATTCTTTAAATGGCTACGCTGTTGAATATAAAAAATCTAAGAAGTTATTTTTGTATAACTGATGATCTAATCAATGTATGAGCTGTTTCCCTTTATGAGCCATTATCAGTTTAGTAGTGATTTATTCTTTATTATTTTTAGTTATTTCTAGGAACACTTTCTAATATTCCCTTATTGCATTATTATATATTGCCACTGAGTGTCAGGCAGGCTCCCTCACTCACAGTCTTTAAGTCTCGATTAAAAACCCAATTCTATTCTCTCGCCTTTAACATGATGTGATTTGTTTTGATCCTCTCTGTAATATACACTGTTCACTATTTTAGTTAGTTTCTGTTGTTATTTCTATCTATATTTTGTTTTTGTTTTTTGTTTTCCTGTTTGCTTTGCTTGTTTGTTTCTATTGTACAGCACTTTGGTTGGCCTTGCGTCTGTTTAAGTGCTCTGTAAATAAAGTGGATGGTATAAACAATCTAAGATTTGAAAGCATAAAGCTATAAAAATTGTTCTAACAATATTTTAACCAATTCCTTTGTGGTAAATCAGAACAACCAAAATGCACTCGTCAATGACAACTGCTATCCTTCTTCAGCTCCACAAAACATTGTATGAATGTCTGTGGAGACACAATTTTAATCTGCAAAAAAAATATATAAACATTAACTTGTTTCAGGGTTATGAGCTGGGATCATTATCTCTGTTTCATCACGGAATTACAGGAACTGGAAAAATAAGTCGTCAGACCCACATAAGTACAGTATAAACTAAGAATCTTGTAGCCTGCGCTGGCAGGCTAAAATGAGCATGTGTGTTTCATTAAATAAAATTAATCATAGCAGACTGCAGTTTTGACACACAATACCAGGATTATTGACAGATCCTCACAGATCCATACGGGTGGCATGAAATTTTGCTGGACAGTTGGCGTGGGTGACTTCAGGACCTGTCCTCTTTGTCTTTTTGGAGAACCTGTTCAGCCCCCTCTTGTCACAGCATCCAGTGAGATATTTGTTTCTGGGTGCTAAATTGTTCATCGTCCAGGATCTTTCATAACCGGACCGCATATTCTGGCCATTTGTGTTTGATGACCTTGTTCTGACAGTTCTCTGACAAATTCTTTGCCTTTGCTTTGCTGACAGTCTCTTATCTTATCTTTGTGGACAGTCTTTTGCTCGTATAAAAGTCCAGTGCACTGCCCTCGTTCAGTGCCATTGTTTTTTAAGCCCCTCAAATGTTTATTTTGAGCAGGGCAGCCTGGGGGTCCAGCCATGGTGTTCTCGGTGAAGTCACAGTGAGCCAGTTCTGGACATGCCCTTAATATTAAATCTGATCCGATCCAATCAATAACCACAGTAGCTGTAACTCAAAAAATCAGACGTTACATGTGTTTTTGACATGGTCCTATCATAAATGCATGTACTACTAACTATGTGTTTTGCAAAGTGTCGTGAGATTCATCAGACTTACGCTTCCCGCTCCACAAACACTGTGAGGCTGCTTCTAAGAAAAAAAAGAGAAAATAGAAAAATGTAAAAATCCTTAACAAACCAGGTTCAAAGTAATCATGCTATTATGTTCTATAAGCATTTACCTTGAATAGTCACCTCTGTAATTCTGGTTTGCACAATGGAATTTAAAATGTTGATTTACATAAAAGTGAATTTTCAACAGAGGCATCCTTTTAATCTGATCTGCATAACAGATCTAAAATCATTAATTTACGTATGAGTAAAATCGTCAATTTAATCTGAAACCAGAAATATTGTAGCCCAATTATATTTCAGAAAATATCATGCACTGTTTTCTAGGACCACCTTGATAGCATAAATGATAATTAGCCAATTTATTGAGTTTTCAAGATCCGTCCTCTCTTCGGATTTATTTGTGTACTGTTTTTAATTTTTTATGTTAAAACTGCACCGTGGGATGCTCTCATATTTTGTCAATTTATTGAAATTGATAAGATAAGTCCTCACTTACCACTTTTCAGTGGTTCACTTATCAAAAGTCAAAGCATGGGCTGGGTGATTTTGCCCTGTGGTTTCAAGTTTCAATGTTTAAAGTCCAATTCCCACTTATTATAAACTGAGATTCAAATTATGTCCTAAATAGAAAAGTATTGATTAAAATAAAAATGTGTATTCAGACAAGGCATGTCTGTGAGTGCTACGGTACTTCCCGTTTTAATATTCCATATTATTATTATTACTGTATACACAACCCCAATCTGTTTGAATAAAAACAACCCTTATTACTGCTGTCAAAGCTTATGCATTGCATGGTCAAACGATATGTTATTCTAATTCCCTTTCAAATTTACCAGGCCTCTTTTTGCCATTAATGGTCATAATTTATGCAAAACAACACCAAAATTAGGTTTTAACAGTGAAATGTGTCTTTTACTCCTGGTGAGTTGGCTGGATTCTTGTGCGTATTTAACCTACTAGCTGAAAAGTTACTTCTAATATAGCATTTTTATTATTGGGAAGAGTGTGTTCTTTAACCTATTTAAATCAAAGATATTAATAACAATGGGCCTCATGCAAGAACACGTTCGTATTTTTATCCTAAATTTCTTTTACTTTTGTTCGTACGAAGCGTTCGTACGAACATGCCACGTCAGATTCAACAAACTCTTCTACCCTCAGGAAAAGTGTGTAAATGAGCTGCGTAAATATGATGAATCCCACCTGTTCTATTCACCTGCGCGTGCACGCGGAGAGGTTATTTACATAATTCCCACCCCTCAAAACACCATATAAGGCTACGTTTCCTGCCTCGGAGGCAAAACGTGTTCGTTCATAAAATGACAGCGAAAAGTAAAAAAGAAGAACTTGACCGGTGCGGAGATAGAAGTTCTGCTCTCTGAGATCAAGAAAAGAAAATCTGTCCTTATTAGCAGCGTCACTCATGGGAGTAAATGACCAACTAATGCCAAAGAATGTTTGTTTATAATAAATGTGGACCTAAAATTATACACGCGTCCTGTAACTGGTTAAAGCATTGCACCGCTTATCGAGACCTCGTGGGATCGATTCCCACAAGGTATGCCTATTTTTTTTTCCTTCCTTCTTTAGATTATTTATTCATTCCAGATTAAAAAGACTTTATGCTTCATTTCTTGTTGTATTGTAAATAGTTTTCTTGTGTTTTTTAAATCTGGAATGAATTAAAAGGAGAAAAAAAACGTCCCATGTGGGACTTGAACCCATAAGGTTCAGAACTGCGACGCAACGCTCTTCTCATTGAGCTATCTGAGCTCTATGACAGCAACAGGAGGAGGTCAACCTAAAGTCTGCGTTACCGAAGTCTGCGTTACCGAGACAAATTAAACTTAAATTAATTCATAATTTAAGTTGGTTTCAGTTTGAGATCTTCATATTAATATTGTAGTGTTAGAAAACGGCATTGATAACAAATTGATTTTAATTTAAATACTTTAATCCGTTAGTCATTATTACATTTAAAATTATAATTCGACTTCAAACAGAACCTATTGTCAAAAACAATTGTGGTGCGTGACTTTTTTTTTTTCCAAGTTTATTTTAGATTTTTAAAGTACATTACAGAAAAAATGTGAAAAATACAATGTCAACAATGTACTGTCCGTTTAACTGAACGCCAAGAGAATGAGTAACAAACAAAAACAAAGAGACAATAATAACAATAATAATAATAATAATAATAATAAAAAATAAAAATAAATAAAAATAAATACAGAAATAAGTAAATAAATAAATAAATTTTTTAAAAAGGAGGGAGAGAGGGGGGGGATTCAGACACCAGGGGAGGACCCCGTCGTCAGAATAGTTGGGTCTTCTCCAGAGAGAGAGAGCTAAAATAGTAGCGACAAGTGCATATACCAGCTACAAACACACAAATCACCCTATCAGTCCGGGATATCGGGGAAATTTAACCTTTTCAGGGCTCTCAAGAAAGGGTTCCATAGTCCTAAAAATTTGGCAGAGCAACCTTTCAAAGTGCAGCAGATTTTTTCAAGTTTAATAAAGTGTAACGCATCTCGGAGCCAATGGGTATGTGAAGGAGGGCGAGGCGATTTCCATTTTGTAATGATCACTCTCCTTGCCAAAAAGGTCAGGAAAGCAAGGGAGGACTTTTGTGATGAGGACAGGGTGGATTGCAGAGGGGTAATTCCGAATAAGGCAGTTAATGGGTCTGGTTCCAATTGTCTGTCATAAATGTCTGATAATATAGCAAAGACTTTAGACCAATATTGGTGAAGTTGAGGACACAGCCAGATGGTGTGAATTAAATTAGCTGGGGAATGTTGGCACCTATCACAGGCAGGGGAAATGTTGTCGTAGAACTTGGCCAGGCGTGCTTTGGTGTAATAAATACGATGTACAAGCTTACATTGGATCAAGTTGTGCCTGGCACAAATCGAAGATTTGTGCACAGATCGTAAGACTTGTGACCAGAGATCCTCTGAGAAGGTCTGACCCAGATCCTCTTCCCAGAGTATTTTTATAGAGTTTAGAGTTCGGGGACGTAGGGTCATAATTTGATTATATGTGGAAGAAATGGCTCCTTTCAGTTTGACCTGTGGTTTTAGAAAAATGTCCAGGGTTGTATCCGTGGGACGGTCGGGAAAGTTTGGGTAGGTGGATCTGACCAAACTACGCACTTGTAAGTACCTAAAGAACTGGTGGCGAGGGATATCGAACTTCTCTGAGATTTGTTGAAATGAGGCAAAGGTATTGTTAATGTACATGTCGTGAAAGGTAGAGAGACCCTTTCTCCGCCATGACAAGAAAGCATTATCCGAAAGAGATGGCGGAAAAGTGTGGTTTGAGGATATGGGAGCATGTATCGAAATAGATTGTAGGCCAAAGTGCCGTCTGAATTGTTTCCATAGTTTAAAAGATCCCTCCACCAATTTATTAGAAGTGTAATGTTTAGTTGAGGATTGTAACGGAGAGTATAGCAAAGCTGCCAAAGACACGGGACTTACAGAGTTGGCTTCCATGGAGACCCAGGCTGGAGAAGAGGGACCACCCGCCTCAAGCCAATATCGAAAAAGTCTAATATTTGAGGCCCAATAATAGAACCGTAGATTTGGAAGGGCCATGCCACCCAGCTCCTTCGGCCGCTGTAAAAATTCAGTACGGATTCGAGGAGCTTTCCCGTTCCAAAGAAATTTGATAATT
Source organism: Garcialebias charrua (assembly GCA_038048925.1). Taxonomy (NCBI): domain Eukaryota; kingdom Metazoa; phylum Chordata; class Actinopteri; order Cyprinodontiformes; family Rivulidae; genus Garcialebias; species Garcialebias charrua. The sequence goes on from JBBPBX010028238.1 coordinate 20,396, forward strand.
ATACCATCTAGTTTGGTAAAAAAGGACCGCGGGAGAAAGATAGGTATGCATTGAAATAGGTATGAGAAACGAGGTAGGATATTCATTTTAATAGCGTTAACCCGGGCAGCTAAAGAAAGACCCAGCATTGACCAGCGATCAAAGTCCTCCTTGATGTGAGTTAGCAGAGGGGAAAAGTTGGTTTTGAAGAGGTCTCCATATTTAGATGTAACTTTGATTCCTAGATAGGAAAAGCTTTGATCCACAACCTTAAAAGGTAGTGTGTGCAATGGATAGCCCTTAGCCAGCGCATTGATAGGAAATAGTTCGCTTTTGTTAAGATTTAGTTTATAACCTGACAGTTGTCCGAATCTACCCAGTGTAGCAAGTATAGCGGGAATAGAGACATCCAAATCGGAAACGTATAAAAGGAGATCATCGGCGTATAGAGATAACTTAGCCTCTAAGTCTTTCCTCACCACACCCACAATGCTCGTACTATTTCTAAGTGCTATTGCGAGGGGTTCAATTGCCAAAGTGAATAGCAACGGGCTCAATGGGTAGCCCTGGCGCGTAGAGCGGCCGAGACGAAAATAGTCTGAATGGTTCCTGTTTGTCCTAATTGACACATAAGGGTCAGAGTAAAGCAGTTTAATCCAGGACAAGAAGGTCTCTCCAAAGCCAAATTTTTTAATCGAGTAAAATAAGTATGACCACTCGACCCTGTCGAAAGCCTTCTCAGCGTCCAAAGATATCACAGCTTCTTGGGTACTGTCAGAAGGTGAGCTGTATAAAACATTAAAGAGCTGTCTTATGTTGGAGAAGGAGTTCCTGTTTTGCACGAAACCGGTCTGGTCCATTCCTACCACACTAGGGAGTACAGCTTCTAGTCTTAGCGCTAATGTCTTTGCCAGTAACTTAAAATCAACATTGAGGAGACTTATTGGACGGTAGGAGGCGCAGAGCAAAGGATCTTTGTCCTTTTTTGCCAGTAAGGTGATAATTAATAATAATAATAATTGTCTAATCTTGTCATCTGCGTATGTTTCCCATACACAGACGAAATTCGTCTCTGCATTTAACCCAACCACCTACCAGGCGGTGCAGTGAGCAGCCATAGAAGGCGCTCGGGGAGCTGGAGAAATAGGTGTGCACTCATAGACACCCCAAGATGTGTAGTGGCCGGGACGCGAACCCGCGTCCTTCGGGTCCCAAGTCAAACGCCCTAACCACTACAGCCTGGTTAAGGGTTTGGGGTAGATGTCCGGAAGTTAAGGATTCATTGTATACGTCCAGGAGTATGAACAGACATATTGACGTAGACATGATAATAATAATAATAATAATAATAATAATAATAATAATAATAATAATAATAATAATAATAATAATAATAATAATAATAAATTCAATTTATACCGCACTTTTCATTAATAAAAATCTCAAAGTGCTACAACAATAAAACAAGTGATAAAATCAAATAAAATCAATAATGATATCAACTAAGATTAAAGACAGAATAATGTGGAGGCAGAATAGGCCTGCTTAAAAAATAAATAAATAAATAAAACAAGTGATAAAATCAAGTAAAATCAATAATACTATCAGCCAAGATCAAAGATAAAATCATGCGGAGGCAGAATAGGCTTGCTTAAAAAGAAAAGTCTTTAAACCGCTTTTAAAGTCAACCAGTGACTGTGGAGCTCTCAGGTAGTCAGGGAGGGAGTTCCATAGGCGGGGGGCAGCCACACAGAATGCCCGGTCTCCCATGGTCCTTAATTTGGTTCGTGGAATGTGACGTGGACGTAGACGCCTCATTGAGTGCTACGTCAGAGTGTCCGCCATGTTGGATGTGGCAGAACTGATAGATATCAGACCAGCATCTGTTCAGTTCCTGGAAAAAACAACGCAGACATGTTCCTGTTTTTAGTTTCCCACACCGCCTCATAATGCAGCTGTTTTTTCACTACTTTTCCTTGTAATTATCCTTTTATTTTTTTCATTCAACCTTTATTTAGTCAGGTTAATCTCATTGAGCCTCGAGGACTCATTTACAAGAGAGACCTATGTTGTCGTATCATCCTGGTTTAAAGGTTCAGTATGTAATTTCTGGAACACGCTGGAACTTGGGAAAATTTTGAAGAGAGACACGTTTCTGGTCCCCCTTGCTCTGCTGAAATTCAAATTCAAGCTCTGTTTTTATTGGCTGATTCAAATTCAAGCTCTGTTTTTATTGGCTGATTAAAATTCAAGCTGTTTTTATTGGCTGGTTACAAACTCTGTTTTTATTGGCTGGTTAATGGCGGGTCACTGTGGCTTTTTAGAAATGCTTTTAGAGAAGCAAGGGGACAATAGTTTTTTTCAGAGATTACTTGTCTAAAATCAGTATGTCAGGAGGTAGTGACAGAGTGAAGAAATATGTTTAAAATATATTGTTAGAAAAGTTACATACAACTCCTTTAAGAGTTACAGATGCTGACAGCTGTGTGATGGAAGGATCTCCCGCAGTGAATCTGAAGAATCTGGCCACAGATCCGTCCACCCAGATCCAGCTTGATGTCAGATCCAGCGGGCCTCTCGCGCCTCCTGGGCAGCAGGACTACCTGAATTCTTTCCTGAGCGATGGTCACTCCTCCCAGCAGTCTGGCGAGCTCCTCGCCACCACAGATGGACAGCTGAGGGTGCAGGGGGACAATCCCAGTCCTCCCATTGTCATGAGCAGTTTCCTTCCAGCTCCTGGATCTCGATGGTCAGGTAAATGGTCAATGGTAAATGGAGCTTACTTGTATACTGTAGCACTTTCCAGCCCCCTATGAGGGGCCCCAAAGTGCTTCACAGTACCAACCATCCACCCATTCATACACACATTCATACACCGGTAGCGGTAGACTGCCATGCAAGGCGCCATCTAGTCCTACCGGGAGCAACTCGGGGTTAAGTGTCTTGACCAGGGACACAACTAAGTATGCAGTGACCGGGGATCGAACTCCAGACCTTCCGGTCCTGAGCCGGCTGCCCTGCCTCTACACCATCTCGGCCCCAGGTACTCTAGCACCGCTGCAGGTTGACAGGAATTCGTCCACAGCGCCTCCTTTTCAACTCATTTGGGATTTGGGGCTGTAGCTGTGGTATTTGAGATTTGAGATGTTAATCATCTACTCCTGGTTGTTAAAAAAAACACCTTGTTGCCATGGTAACACGTCATAACAAATGCCCAAAAGTACAAACCGGATTTCAAAAAAGTTGGGACACTAAACAAATTGGGAATAAAAACCAAATGCAATGAAGTGGAGATGGCAAATGTCAATATTTTATTCGTAATAGAACATAGATAATAATAATAAACTTTATTTGTATAGCACCTTCCTACAATGCCTTGCATTGACCAAGGTGCTTAACAGGATAAAAAGATGAATAAACTGGAACAATAAATCAATGAAAATAGAATAAGAAACAACAGCAATAAAAGAAGGCAATGGAAATAAAAAATGCTACATACTAAAATAACACAAGTAATAAAAGTTACACACTGAAAGCTTTTTTGAACAAGTGGAAATAAAAAGGCAATGGAAATAAAAAATGCTACATATTAAAATACCAAAAGTAATAAAAGTTACACACTGAAAGCTTTTTTGAACAAGTGGGTCTTCAGTCTGGTTTTGAACAGAGTCAGATCAGAGGTGGCACGCAGCTCAAGGGGGAGGCTGTTCCAGGCTTTTGGGCCGGCAACAGAAAATGACCGGTCTCCCCATTGTTTGTACCTTGAGCGAGGCACCTCCAGCAGGTGTTGACTGGCAGATCGTAAAGCTCTGCCGGGCTGATGGACTTTCAAAAGTTCTGAGATGTACAGAGGAGCAAGTCCATTCAGAGCTTTGAAAACAAACAGCAGCAGCTTGAACTGTATCCTGAACTGAACCGGGAGCCAGTGTAGAGAGGACAGGACAGGAGTGATGTGTTCATATTTTCGTGTGTTGGTCAAAAAGCGCGCGGCAGAGTTCTGTACAAGCTGTAAACGGGAGATGGAGGATTGATTAATACCAACATACAAAGCATTACAATAATCAAGTCTGGAGGTCACAAAGGCATGGATGGCCTTCTCCAGATCACCACGGCTGAGAAATGACTTGACTTTAGAGAGCAGACGGAGCTGAAAGAAGCTGGTCTTGACAACAGAACTGATCTGTTTATCAAACTTTAAGTTGGAGTCAAGCTGCACTCCAAGATTTCTGACCACCGGGTTGAAGTGGGGGAGGGGAAAACCAACACTGGGACTGGGAAGGATGTTGCTGGTGTCACCAGGTGCACCAAATAAAATGCATTCAGTTTTATCTGTGTTTAGGTGGAGGAAGTTTTGAGAGAGCCAGTGCTTAATGTCATTTAAGCAGTTGACAAGAGTGTTTGAACTGGGTGAGGGGTTGGGAGTGACTGGCAGATAGATTTGTAAATCGTCTGCATACATGTGAAAAGACAGGTTATGACGTGCAATGATTGATCCTAATGGCAGCATGTAAAGAGAGAAGAGGACTGGCCCTAGAATAGATCCCTGTGGTACGCCAGAGGTCAGAGGGGTTGATGAAGAGGAGGACAGATCGCCTATCATGACAGAAAAAGTTCTCCCAGACAGGTAAGATTTGAACCACTCAAGCACAGCTCCCTGGAGGCCAACCTGCTGAGACAAGCGGTTGATTAGTACCTGATGGTCGACGGTGTCAAAAGCTGCTGAGAGGTCTAACATCACCAGCAGAGCAGGGTTTTTTGCATCCAGGGACAGAAGAATGTCATTCTGTACTTTGAGCAGTGCAGATTCAGTACTGTGACGAGCTCGAAAACCTGACTGAAATTTTTCAAACAGGTTGTTGAGTTCTAGAAAAGATTGAAGTTGAATAAAAACAATCTTTTCTAGGACCTTTGATAGAAATGACAGATGGGAAACTGGTCTGAAATTAGAGAGAGCTGTAGGATCTAGGCCTGGTTTTTTGAGAAGAGGCCTGACCACAGCGTGTTTGAAAGCAGATGGCACAAAACCTGAAGATAGACAGCTGTTAATAAATGACAAAACACAAGGACCAATTACATCAAAGGATTGTTTGAACATTTTAGAGGGAATGATGTCCAGAGAACAGTTAGTTGGTTTCATCTGCTGAACCACCTTGGTGAGGTGAGGGAGTGAAACCAGGTCAAATTGGTCAAAAACAGCTGTGGTTATTGCAGACGTACATGATTGGACAATGTTTGATGGGCTGACAATGTTCTGCCTGATAGAGTCTATTTTGTTGACAAAATAGCTCTGAAAGTCATCGCAGGTAGACTGTGTGGCAGTTTTCAGAACATTGACAGATGGATTGATAACAGACTGGAGTGTGCTGAAAAGCGTCCTCGGCCGGTTGGAGCTGGTGGAGATTAAATTGGAGAGGTACTGTGATTTGGCCTGTTTCACAGCATTATGATACTCACAGAGACAGTCTCTCAGTATTCCCTGAGACACATGAAGCCGGTCGCGCTTCCATTTTCGCTCTGCTTTTCTGCAACGTTGTCGAAGAGCTCGCGTCGTTTCGTTGAGAGATGACAGATCAAAAGTTTAAAGCTGCACTATGTAACAGTGCATTAACTTTTCTAACAATATATTTTTAACATATTTCTTCACTCTGTCACTATCTACTGACAGACTGATGTTAGACAAAGTAATCTCTGAAAAAAACTATAGTCCCCTTGCTTCTCTATCAGCATTTATAAAAACACTAAAAACACAGAGTGACCCGCCGTTAACCAGCCAATAAAAACAGCTTGAATTTGAATTTCAGCAGAGCCAGGAGGAGCAGAGCCATATATGGCTCTGAGGGGGAGGGATCAGAATGCTTTGCCTGTTGAAAATATTTCTAAGTTCTGCACTCTACAGAAAGTTACACATAGCACACCTTTAATGAAAAGTGCGTTATAAATTAAATTCATTATTATTATTATTATTATTATTACATTTCCAAACTCTAAACGCTCTAAAAGAGACAGAATGTCATGATCTCTGCTCCCTCCGGCTGCTCCCTGCCTCCGGCTGCTCCCCGCCTCCGGCTGCTCCCCGCCTCCGGCTGCTCCCCGCCTCCGGCTGCTCCCCGCCTCCGGCTGCTCCCCGCCTCCGGCTGCTCCCCGCCTCCGGCTGCTCTCTGCCTCCGGATGCTCCCTGCCTCCGGCAAGCCTCGAAGCCACACCCACTTCTCGCTCTGCACGTAGATCAGCTGATCAGCTGCAGCAGGAAGTTAATCCTGCAGTATGGGCTGCACAGAGGAGAAGCAGGTGCCAAATAATTTAAAATAATTAATTTTAATAAAAAAATTCCATGCTGATTGTGCAGCTCATCCATCAATCAGCCAATTGTGTGTCATGTACACTCTTATTTTGAAAAACTGCAATGGAGCGAATCCGTGAAAAACAAACTGCGATGTAGCGAGGGACTACTCTATTGACAGAACTGATCACTCCCTCATTCTTGTGTTTATTTGTTTATTTTCTTCACCAGTGCTTGTTTTATACAGCTGTTGCAATATTTGATTGGACAACAGCCAAACCTGGAATAAAAAGGTTAGAAATGTGACGGCAGGTTGAAATAAGTCAGAACTGCATGAGCTCCAAGGTCCAGGGTTCATCAGAAAACAGCCGAAGGAGCTGTGTTTGCAGCTGAAGTTAGTTTTTATAGTTGATAACTCGTCCAGGCCACAGCGCAGACAGAACCAGCACCAAACGTCTGCAGGAACCTCCAGGTTCTTCTCTAAACAGCATAAAAGCACTGAGGCCCAAGTCCAACAGAACCTCCAGAACATAGAAACATTGTGGAAACATAACTTAAGGGAGACTTCCTGTCTTGGAGCGGTCCAAAACAGCGTATTTACACGTCCCGTCTCATTGGGTCCAACGCTCCACGAAGGAGTTCACAACGCCACACTGAAGTTAAGCCAGCAGCATACGGTTCGGTTCTGGCCCGGTTCGGCCCACACTAGGGGCTGATTGGTGAGTTTGACAGCTGGACGTTGGACCCAGACGTCTCTTCGATCTCAGGATCCTCAGGAGAAGTGGGAGGAGCCTCCACCTGGTCCAACTCCTTCCTGTTTTGTTCCTGTTGGGCCTGGATCTTCAGGATTAGCTCTTTGATCTCCTCGCGCTTCGTCTTCATCCTGAGCTGAGGAAACCACGCGGACAGGTTCATCGGCAGCTCGAAGCTCGGGATGGGGTTCTGGAGGGAGACGAGAAAACCACAGCTTCAAACACAAACTCTGGATTGATAATATTACATTAATAATAATAATAGCATTAATAATAATAACAATAATAATAATACTGTTAATTATTATATTATCATTATCAATAGTTATCATCATCATCATCATAGGTAAATATCAAATGTAAATATCAAATAGAAATATTATCGAAGGTGAATATTATCAAAGGTAAATATTATCGAAGGTAAATATTATCAAAAGTCAATATTATCAAAGGTAAATATTATCGAAGGTAAATATGATCAAAAGTCAATATTATCAAAGGTGAATATTATCAAAGGTAAATATTATTGAAGGTGAAGGTTACCGAAGGTAAATATTAAAGATGATATATGTTATAGAAGGTAAATATTATAGAAGGTAAATATTATCAAAGGTAACTATTATCAAAGGTGAATGTTACCAAAGGTAAATATTATAGATGATAAATGTTATAGAAGGTAAATAAATATTATCAAAGGTAAATATTATCAAAGGTGAATGTTACCGAAGGTAAATATTAAAGATGATAAATGTTATAGAAGGTAAATATTATAGAAGGTAAATATTATCAAAGGTAACTATTATCAAAAGTGAATGTTACCGAAGTTAAATATTAAAGATGATAAATGTTATACAAGGTAAATATTAAAGATGATAAATGTTATAGAAGGTAAATATTATCGAAGGTGAATATTATCAAAGGTAAATATCGAAGATGAATGTTTAGGAAAGGTAAATGCCAGATAAGTGTTATCGAAGGTAAACATTATCAGAGGTGAATGTTATCTAAATGTTATAGAAGGTAAATATTATCGAAGGTAAATACAGGTGGTCCCCGACTTACGAGAGCATCGACATACGAGGTTCTGGACTTAGGAGCTCACTAACTAACAGTAAAGTTGTACAGAACGTACAGAAAATACAGCACTGGTATGTGTTTTTAGAAGAAAGTGTGTTAGCTAACAGCTTGTAAACAAGTTTCTGAGCACGTTTATGAACTAGTATGTACGTTTGTGTTGAAAAAGGAGTGTTCGTAGTAGCACTAGCATAAATTTTCCAACTTACGACCGAAAATCCGGACTTACGAGCGACACGTGTTTCGTGTTCCGACATACAAATTTTCATCTTACGAGCGACTCGTAGGAACGGAACTCGCTCGTAAGTTGGGGACCACCTGTATTATCAAAGGTAAATATTAGCGAAGGTGAATATTATCATTCATTCAATTCATTCAACCTTTATTTATACAGGCTAGCCTCGTTGAGCCACAGGGACTCATTTACAAGAGGGACCTGTCTCACTCACACCCAGGGTCAATTCAGAGTCACCAATCAGTTTAACATGTATGTTTTTGGTCTGTGGGAGGAAACCGGAGCACCCGGAGAAAACCCACGCATGCACGGAGAGAACATGCAAACTCCACCCAGAAAGGCCCCCCGACCGGGATTTGAACCGGGGACCTGCTCGCTGAGAGGCAGCAGCTCTACCAGTTGTGCCACCGTGCTTATCAAAGGTAAATATCGAAGATGAATGTTATCTAAGGTAAATATCGAAGATAAATGTTATCCAAGGTAAATATTATCAAAGGTGAATGTTATCTAAATATTATAGAAGGTAAATATTATCAAAGGTAAATATTATCGAAGGTATATATTATCAAAGGTGAATGTTATCAAAGGTAAACATTATCAAAGGTGAATGTTATCGAAGGTAAACATTATTATCAAAGGTGAATGTTATCAAATGTAAATATTATCAAAAGTGAATATTATCAATGGTAAATATTAACGAAGGTGAATATTATCAAAGTTAAACATGAACAAAGGTAAATATTATGAAAGGTAAATATTATCAAAGGTGAATGTTATCGAATGTAAATATTATCAAAGGTGAATATTATCAAAGGTAAATATTATTGAAGGTGACTGTTATCAATGGTAAATCAAAGTCAAAGTCAAAGTCAACTTTATTGTCAGAACTGCAATATGTACAGGATATACACAGGATTGAAATTGCGTTTCTCTCAGTCCCTCTGTGCAACAGTAACTATTTAAACATTGAAACACTGAAACGTATAATAATAGACATAAGCTAGCCTGGTTAAAACCAGACCCTGTCCTTCACTTCGCTTCAGACAAGGGTCTGGGACCTCTCCATTTTAAAACGATTCTTGCTGGAGGCGTTGGCCTCTGCTGAGGAACAAAACCATTGGATATTTTGAACAGGGAAAGCATTCTGCTCCCTCCCCTCAGAGCCACCCCCCGTGCTCTGGTAAACTTGACAACTGCTCCGCCTCCTGCAGCTTTTCTCTCGCTGCTGGCTGCCGCGCTGGAAATCCTGTGTTTTATAGGGCTCTGCGCGCTGGGACAGGTGGGGGCGTGGGTTAGGGGGCCAAAAACTCCGCCCCTTCTGTTCTCTGATTGGTCCGAACAAAATTCTACCGGATAAATCGTTGTGAATGGGAGAAGTCCCAGACTGTGCAGTGAAGGGAAATGAGAATTGAGCGGAGCTGTGCAGGAAGGCGAGGGCCAGGCTAGACATAAGCATAAAATAGTAAAGCTGTAACACTGTCCTGAGTTTTTGCATAGTGGTACAAGAGTATGAAAATTTACACCAACTCTAAAACTAAAACTAAAACACTAAACATTTAATGAACATAATACTGTCCTGAGTTTTTGCATACTAGTATAGAAAAAGTATAAAAAGTATAACTATAAAATAAACTAAAGGTTCTAGCATTGACATTTGCAAAGTGGCAAAGCAGCATATGAGTTAATGTACACAGTATATGTATGAGGTAGTAGTTGATGTTGGTATAGAGGCAAAAGTGGCATATGCAGTAAGGCACATTGGGCATCCTTAAATAAGGCTGGTCAGAGAATACTGTATATGTATCAGCAGTGGTGTAGATATAAAAGTAGTGTAAATGTAAACAGTAGTAATAAATGTAAGCAGTAGTAATAAATGTAAACAGTATTAATAAATGTAAACAGTGAATGTAAACAGTAGTATGACTATAGGCAGTGATGTAATACAAACATTAGTGCAAATATGAGAAGTAGTGCAAACTGAATGAGCACATGACCGAGAGTTTAGTGAATAACCCGTTTGATGACACAGAGTCCAGTGTTAAAATCTTTGTGTTGTGTGGTAATGTGTGAGAAAGTTTTAGTGTTAAGGCAGTTCAAATGGGAGGGGGGCAGAGCAGGCAGAGTGTTTAGCATCCTGACTGCCTGATGAACAGAGCTGTCACTCAGTCTGCTGGTTCGAGCCTGGAGACTCCTCAGTCTCCTCCCTGATGGCAACAGGCTGAAGCAGCTGTGTAGTGGGTGTGTGGGATCACCTGCCATGCAGAGGGCTTTCCGAGTGAGGCGGTTGCTGTGTAAGTCCTGCAGTGAGGGCAAGGAGGTGCCGACGATCTTCTCAGCTGCTCTCACGATGCGCTGGAGGCTCTTGCGGCAGGATGCAGTACATGCACCAAACCACACAGTGATGCAGCTGGTCAGGACACTTTCTATGGCACCTCTGTAGAAGGTGCACATGATGGGGGTTGAAGCTCCAGCCCTTTTCAGCTTGCGGAGAAAGTAGAGACGCTGGTGAGCCTTCTTGGCCAGTGATGCAGTGTTCCTGCTCCAGGACAGGTCCTCTGAGACATGCACTCCCAGGAACTTGGTGCTGTCCACTCTCTCCACTGCGGTGCTGTTGATGGTCAGAGGGGCATGTTGGGCATCCCTCTTCCTGAAGTCCACAACAATCTCCTTTGTCTTCTCCACGTTGAGAGTGAGATTGTTGTGTCCGCACCACAAGGCCAGGCGGCTCACCTCGTTCCTGTAGTCCGTCTCATCGTTGTTGCTGATGAGACCCACCACTGTTGTGTCGTCCGCAAACTTGATGAAGTGGTTGGAGCTGTACGATGGTGTGCAGTCGTGTGTTAGCAGGGTGAATAGAAGGGGGCTCAGCACACATCCTTGTGGGGCCCCTGTGTTCAATGTGATGGTGCTAGATGTGTTACTCCCGATCCGTACTGTCTGTGGTCTCCCGGTCAGGAAGTCTAGCAGCCAGTTACACATTGAGGTGTTCAGCCCCAGACTGTCCAGTTTAAGGATGAGCTGTTGGGGGATGATGGTGTTGAATGCCGAGCTGAAGTCGATGAACAGCATTCTAACATAAGAGTCCTTCGTGTCCAGATGTGTGAGAGCTGTGTGGAGGGCAGAGGAGATGGCATCGTCGGTTGAGCGATTAGGTCGGTATGCAAATTGGAAGGGATCCAGGGAGGCAGGGAGGACAGATGTGATGCTTTTCATGACTAGCCGTTCAAAGCACTTCATCAGGATGGGGGTGAGTGCTACTGGGCGATAGTCATTGAGGCATGCGGGCGTTGCCTTCTTTGGGACAGGGATGATGGTGGTGGCTTTGAAACAGGTGGGGACGATGGCCTGGCTCAGTGAGATGTTAAAGATGTCTGTGAAGACCGCTGCGAGTTCCCTTGCACAGTCCTTCAGCACACGACCAGGTATGTTGTCAGGACCAGAGGCCTTCCGGGCGTTAATCTTGATGAATGATCGCCTTACGCTGTCTGAGGACAGCGCCAGCACCTGGCCATCAGGAGAGGGGGGGAGTTTATGTGCAGGTGTGCTGTTACTTGCCTCGAACCGAGCAAAGAAGTCATTCAGTTCATTCAGCGCAGAGGCTGTGCTGTCACAGGTCTGGGGGGATGGTTTGTAGTTTGTGATGGTCTGTATTCCCTGCCACAGACTGCGTGTATCCTTGCTGTCCTTGAAACGGTGAGCTATTTTCCTGGAATACTGCTCCTTGGCCTTTTTGATGCCCAGTTCCAGGTTCTTTCTGGCTGCCTCCCTCAGGCCCACCTGATCTCCCGCTTTGAAGGCAGCATTCCTAGCTCTCAGGAGTCTGTAAACCTCAGCTGTCAGCCATGGCTTCTGATTAGCCCAAACAGTGATGGTTTTAAGGTTGGTTACATCATCAATGCACTTGGTGATGTATGAACATACAGTGTCTGAGTACTCCTGGAGACATGTTTGTTGTTTGTGGTAGCAGCTTCTTTGAACATACCCCAATCTGTGGTGTCAAAACAGTCCTGGAGTGCCTCTGAAGACCCCTCTGGCCACACTCGTATCTGCTTGCGGACTGGTTTTGTGACTTTCACCAGTGGCCTGTATGCTGGCTTTAGCATAACACAGATATGGTCAGAAGCACCAATGTGGGGGAGGGGGAGGGCTCTGTAGGCATTTTTCATGGTGGTGTAAACTTGGTCCAGTGTGTTGTTTCCTCTTGTTGCAAAGTTTATGTTTCTGTATGTTTTTGGAAATACACTCTTTAAATCTGCTTTGTTGAAATCACCAGCCGTGATGAGAAAAGCATCAGGATGGGCTGTTTGTTGCTCACTGATGTGCAGATATAGTTCATTCAGAGCCTCACTTCTAACTTTGCTGTTGGAGCTTGGAGGGATATATACAGCAACAATCATAACAGCTGTAAATTCCCTTGGTAAATAGAACGGTCTGCATTTAATAGTCATAAACTCCACTAAAGGTGAGCAGTGTTTGTAGACCACAGAAGCATCCATACACCATGCGTTGTTGATGTAAACACAGAGCCCCCCTCCCCGTGTCTTACCTCCCTCGAGGGTTCGGTCCGCTCTGTAGCATGTTAGCTGATCCAACTGAATAGCATGGTCCGGAACGTTGTTGTTGAGCCACGTTTCCGTGAATACAAACACACAGCAGTCTCTCACAGTCTTTTGTGTCGTTCGTAGCAGGCGTATATAATCCAATTTGTTGTCCAAGGAGCGCACGTTAGCCAAAACCATGGATGGAATAGCCGGCCTGTGTGGGCTAGCTGCTAGCCTAGCTCTGATACCTCCACGTTTGCCCCGCTTCTGTTTCCTGTCACGCCGCTTGTGGCGTTTCCACTGCGGGCGCGGTGAAGGGAGGCTCGGGGCTGGCTTCCGCTTTCTGCTCAAGCCGCTTGTGGCGCTTCCACGGCGGGCGCGATGAAGGGAAGCTCGGGGCTGGCTTCCAGAGCAGGTCGCAGTCACGAAGCTCACGTAGCTTCTCCTCGAGCTCATGTAGCTTCTCCTGGAGTTCGCTGTTTATTCCCAAATGAGCGGTTTTTCCGACATCAAGCAGGAATTCACGGCTATACTTGCGTTCTTGAACACGTAGACAAGACGAAGACGTGCCGGCAAATTGCGGCGTGCAGGACAAAACAGAGGAAAGCACCGTGTTGCTGGGAGAGAGAGAAGCCGCGGCGTTTGCACGCGCCGCCATGTTGCATTGAAGAGTAGTGGTATTTCACCGGTATTTCACCGGTGGTGGACGGTATTAACGAAGGTGAATATTATCAAAGTTAAACATGAACAAAGGTAAATATTATGAAAGGTAAATATTATCAAAGGTGAATGTTATTGAAGGTAAATATTATGAAAGGTAAATATTATCAGAGGTGAATATAATCGAAGGTGAATGTTATCGAAGGTAAATATAATCGAAGGTGAATGTTATCGAAGGTAAATATTATCAAAGGTACATTTAATCAAAGGTAAATATCGAAGGTGAATATTAACTAAGATAAATGCTATCAAAGGTAAATATTTTATAAGGTAAATATTATCAAAGGTAAATAGTATTGAAGGCGAATGTTATCGATGATAAATATTATCAAAGGTGAATGTTATCGAAGATAAATATTATCAAAGGTAAGAAAGTTCATTCTCAATAGTCCAGGTATCAAATCCGCTCATTCTCAATCAGTTCATCTGGACAGTTTCTTTTTTGTAGAAACGTTTCACCCTCACTCCAGAGGGCTTCGTCAGTCAGAGTAGTCCAAAGCACACTGAAGTTAACCCACCAAGTAAACAACTTAAGTGGACCAACCAGTTTGCTGTAGCCAAGATGGTTTCTGGGGGCTTGTCCCTCGTTGACTCCTCCCAGGCAGGCAGACATGTCCAAAGTGGTTCAAGACAAGAAAGTTCATTCTCAATAGTCCAGGTATCAAATCCGCTCATTCTCAATCAGTTCATCTGGACAGTTTCTTTTTTGTAGAAACGTTTCACCCTCACTCCAGAGGGCTTCGTCAGTCAGAGTAGTCCAAAGCACACTGAAGTTAACCACCACTGTCTTGTAAACTTTTCCTTTGACCTTTGCTGACACCTTTTTGTCACAAATCACTCCTGAAACTTTTCTCCATCCACTCCATCCTGCCTGGACTCTCTTTTTCACCTCTTTACCACATTCCCCATTTCCCTGGACAGTGGACCCCAAGTACTTGAAGTCCTGCACCTTTGTGACCTCTGCTCCTTGTAGCCTCACTGTTCCACTGGCCTCCCTCTCATTCACACACATGTACTCTGTCTTACTACGGCTGACTTTCATTCCTCTTCTTTCAAGAGCATACCTCCACCTCTCCAAGTTCTCTTCCACTGACTTTCATTCCTCTTCTTTCAAGAGCATACCTCCACCTCTCCAAGTTCTCTTCCACTTGTTCCCTGTTCTCACCACAGATCACAATGTCATCTGCAAACATCATAGTCCATGGGGATTCCTGCCTGACCTCATCTGTTAGTCGGTCCATCACCAGAGCAAACAGGAAGGGGCTCAGAGCCGATCCTTGATGCAATCCCACCGCCACCTTGAAGCTATCTGTCACTCCCACAGCACATCTCACCACTGTCCTGCTGTCCTCATACATGTCCTGTACCAGTCTAACATACTTTTCTGCCACTCCAGATTTCCTCATGCAATACCACACCTCTTCTCTTGGTACCCTGTCATAAGCTTTTTCTAAATCCACAAACACACAATGGAGTTCTTTCTGACCCTCTCTGTACTTCTCTATCAACATCCTCAAAGCAAAGATGGCATCTGTGGCATAGGCGTAATTTACACGGGGGTTAGGGGGGTTTTGACCCCCCCAATAATTTGATCCGGTCATTTAACCCCCCCAATAAAATGAAATCATTTCGTCATTATACATATCTTACATCAATAATTGATTTTCTTTATTCATTCAAATTTTTTAGTAAAATTGCTGCATGTTTTTAACAAACTCCCTGAGGACTGACCCCCTCCCATGCAAATAATTTGGTATCACCCATCTCACCGGCTACAGGAAGTCACGTGAGTCACGGAGCTGCTCATGAAGTTGCCCAGAAGTTTCTACATGCATGTGTTCGAAAAAGGCCTCCTTTGGTCGGACTGACTCTGGTCGCTCCCTGCTATGGATGAACAGGTAGCTGTTTTTGTTTGCAAGATACCACTCGAGCTGCTCATGAAGTTGCCCAGAAGTTTCTACATGCATGTGTTCGAAAAAGGCCTCCTTTGGTCGGACTGACTCTGTCGCTGCCCGCCCCTTGCTATGGATGTAGCTGCTATTAGCTGTGAGGTTCGCTGTTTTTGTTTGCAAGATACCACTCATAAACCACACCGCGGATTTTTAAATCAAGCTGATTTCACATTTGGTTCAGCTCAGGAGCCCATCTGCTGTAGTGAGGTAAGAAATATATTTTTTAAGCGTTTATTTAACTAAATTTAAAGAAACAAAGCTCCGGTTTGACCCGCCTGGCGCCTGCATAAAATTCAGCGAACTTTTTTTTTTTTAAATCCAGCTGATTTGAACATTTCGTCAAACTCAGGAGTACGTCTACTATCACCCATAAGTCAGCGAAGAAATACTGTATATTTTTAAGCGTTTATTTAGCTAAATTTAAAGAAAGAAAGCGTCCGGTTTGACCCGCCTGGCGCCTGCATAAAAATCAGCGAACTTTTTTTTTTAAATCCAGCCGATTTGAACATTTAGTTAAACTCAAGAACACGTCTTCTATAAAGTCAGCTTAGTAATATATTTTTTCTCGCAAAGAAATAATTGTTTTTACCGTGTTTCTTTGTGAAGTTCTTCGTACTAGCTGGGTCCTGTCGCCGCCATCTTGATCAGGACAAAGCTGACGCGTCGCGTGGAGATGACGCGTATACAGCAAGAGAAATTGAATATGATGTCCCATTAAGTAAAGCAGAAATAAAAATAATTGTTAAAGATAAAATAAATGATATGTGGCAGGAGAGGTGGGATT